>JALPQI010001929.1:0-120174 GCA_025490895.1 Thaumatotibia leucotreta
TAATACTTCGGGATTTTAACAAGTGTTTATTCGAAATAATGAATTCGATTGTTTGATAGGGGGGGAAATAATACTTCGGTCAAAATACTTTATGCTAAAAAAAGTAGTTGGCAAATGATACTTCGGAATTTTTACGAGTGTTGATCCGAATCATAAGCGAAATAAAATTGCTGCTAATTGAGAAAGGGGGTAAATAATAAACAGGGAAACGTATTTTCGGGCAAACAAAATTTAGGCCAATTAATAAAATGGGAAACGTTTTCGGGATACTAATATTCGACATTACAATTTTCGACTTTATGATAGGTAACCGTTCCTTGGTCATGGCTGTCTATGAATTTAAGTATCTATATGTATCTATCTATGAAATATATCGTCGCCTGGTACCCACATCACAAGCCTTAACTGAGCTTACCGTGAGACTAGGTCGATTTGTGTAAAGATGTCAAAAAAAAAAGATTTATTTATTTATATGCAGGTTTGTTTACATTTTTTTACTTTCAACTGACGAATGGTATAATCTACTTCTAACAGTTGGCCGAATAAACTACGTAACAGTTAAGGATAAATTAATACTAAGTAATGGTTATTCTATTTTTTTCCCTTATCATGTCAGTATTAGCTACGGTTTTCCTTCAGCCAGTGGGTATTCCAGGATACTGGGTTTGACAGTGTATACTATTTATAATATTATTGCCATTACTGTTAATATTAGCTCCTTTCATTGGTTTAAGAAGTGTTATTGAGTGTTATGTGTTTTTTTTCTGCTACCAGAAAAACAGAATCACAAGTTGTTGGAAAACAAAGTATCAAAAGTTTGTAGGTATACACATGTTGTACATTGTCACCATATTATTTGACAAACATAGAAAATAACTATAGTACCTCTATCTAAAGGTACCCAAATAATTATAATAATTGAAGACATTACATTAGGAATTGACGCCTTAATAAACCAAACTCCTGCTTTGATAGAATTACAAGTATAACGAAACTAGTAATAAACTATGCTTCGAAAATTATCTTCGAATCGTCGTTATAATAATGTGTGAAAATCGTAAAAGTTAAATCTGTATTTACTCTAGAATCATGTCAAAATGAAAACTAGTTTGAAATGTTTTATAATCTGACTGATAACGTTACTTTGACATGGTTCCTGAGTCCTAATGTTCCAATTTGTTGAGTGTACTCGCAATTGATTGAATTATTTATAGGCGACACAAAAATCGGCCGCAGCGAAGACCAAAGAGGATGTGAGGAAAGTGAAGGCACAGAGTGCTACTATCAACATTGGGGACCCATTTGGGATGTCCGGTAAGTACTAAGGGCTGGTTTTTCGATCCTCAGTTAAAAGTATTCGTTGGTTAAAATTATTGCCATCCTTATGTCAGATCATCAGTTAAAAAAGGATAACGTTAACATTTTATTGATATAATTGTATCTAACTTTAATTTTGTTTTTAAGTAACTAAAAATAATACTGTAGTCTTTGTCTTTGTTTGTATGTATATATATGTAGATATCTCTATGTAATGCATATATGTGCATATATAAGTGTATATGTTTTCTTAATTATAACTCATATCATAGCCATGTTGTGTACATATTCTTTTGGACTGTAATCTGGCTTTAAGTGTCTAATTGTATATATTTCTTGGTCAAATGGATTACTGTCTGTTTTATGACCTTTTAAATAAAATAAAAATAAAAAATAAAATATAACTTGTAATAAAAATATTAATGTTGATGAGACACGCCCGGCGGTGATAGCTGATAGCTGGGCGAGTATCGCCGTGTCTATTTTATTTACAAAGGGAGTGCGTATCTCTTGTTCGAGTTTATAGCCGATAGTAAATAGTTTAGTAGCTCGCGGTGAGACCAGTGCCTTAAATTTCATTACAGTCCAAAGGCCAACATGAGTTGTTAATGTAGTTATGAACTAACCCAACACATAAGTATTATCAAATCGCGATTAGAATGGGATTCTAAAGTACTGTTGATATAATAGTGTATAAGTAAATGTGGGATATATTCATAGTTTAAGTGCAGAGACATACAGACAATAAATTAATTAATCACTCACTACATCTATAAACAATTCTTTTTCTAGGTAAATGTCGTGTCAACAGTACTTTCGAATCCCCTTCTGATTCCGGTTTGATAAACCTATGGGTGAATCAACTTTTTTCTGTCTGTTATTGCCATGGTTACAGTCGCCTGAGTCACGCTGGTTTAACCCTTAACTGCATGATCTTGACAAAGATTTATTCAAATTTGAATTCTGACATGTTGTCAATAGAGTCGAAAATACATGATGCATACAGGGTGTAATCGTTAAGTGTGGCCACACTTATAAGGCCATAATTCCGTAATTATAACAGATATCAATAAACTTCCAACTGATATCGAAAGTGCATTACCCAACGAATAAAATTGCATTAATAACTTTTTCTAAATAGATGGAGTAATATTAAAAATACTAAGTTAAAACGCTCCCATACATTTAGTATGACGACTGGCCTTAAAAAACGTCGGGTGTCATAACAGATAAAACTGTTAGAGATTCGTTATTTGTACGAATACATTGTAATAAAATAATAATACTACCGTTTATGAAATAGTTAATCTAACATTTATTCCTAAATAAAAAAATATTCGTATTAAACTACTCTTTGAATGAACGTTTACGTACTAAATGTATGGAAGGGTTTGAAGTTAATATTTGAGATATTTCTGATTTTATTTAAAAAAAGTTATTAGTGTGATTTTACTCGTTGGGTAACTTAACTTTTGATATCAGCTAGAAGTTTTCTGGTATCTGCTATATTTACGGAATTGTGGCCTGGCAACACTTAACGATTACACCCTGTATATACATCACTATGCATTTAAGGGTTAAGGTAAAATTATGCTACTTAAACTATGCAAACATGCATTTATCTGATGTGAATAAGCTATTTCCTTAATGGGCCACCTACAAACGTGGACTACAAGCGTATTTGCATAGTTGTACCGTGACTCATGCGACCGTAACCATGGCAATAACAGACAGAAAAAAGTTGATTCACCCCTATATACCCCACATTTTGTGTAACATGAAAATATGATAGACATTTTAAGCATTAAACATATCTTGACCCAGGTCGCAGCAACGATCTGGTCGAGATGGACGACAAGAACGCGCGCAGACAGGAACAAATGACGATGCAGTCTGAACAAGACCTGCGGCAGCTGGAGGAACGCGAGCGCGACATTAGGCAGCTGGAGGTAATGCATTATATTACCTTAAACATTGAAATATGCCTTCACCCAGGTCGCAGCAACGATCAGATGGACGACAAGAACGCACGCAGGCAGGAACAAATGACGATGCAGTCGAGACATCCGGCAGCTGGAAGTAAGTACTAATAATACAACCAATCCATCATGGAACGAAAAGTAAACAATGACAAAAGTAAATCGGGAAAATAAATTCACTTTTAGATTTTGGTGACACAATAGCGTGGCTCCGTTGTGTCATCTGAACCGGACCCTGAAGTTGCCCCAGAACCGTCGAAACACGCAAAATGAAGGAATACAATTTTTTTTCATAAATTAATAAATAAATATCTTCGGGCACCCTACACAAATCGAGTTAGTCCTATGGTAAGCTCAATTAAGGCTTGTGATGTGGGGACCAAGCGACGATATATTTAATAGATAGATACAAATAGATACTTAAATACATAGACAGCCACGACCAAGTAACAAATATTTGTGATAAATAAATACACAAATAATGCTCTCGCCGGGATTCAAACCCGGAACCCCCAGCTTCGTAGGCAGGCTCACTGCCAGCTAGGCTACGGAGGCTGCCAAACTCGAGTAATGTCAAAATATCATACAAACAGGCATTATTATAATAACTAGCGCCTAATTAAATCACATGCGATAACAATTTATCGATGAGTAGCAATTATTCCAAATCGGCACCAGCTCTTATCACATAAACGTTAGTAATATTATGTTTTCAGTTTCGACCTTCGTTATTAGTCATTTGAATCCGTTATCCATATGCAGTATGCCAAATTTACACGCACTGAAGTAGGGTACTGTAATAATATTCTTGATTACTAGGCTTCACTTGGTAGATACCTTTATATTAATGGGTGAATCAACTTTTTTCTGTCTGTTATTGCCATGGTTTCGGTCGTCTGAGTCACGCTGGTTTTTCGCGAAATTATGCTACTGAAACAAACATGTATGTACTGCATGTCTGTAGGCGGCCCATGAAGGAAAGAGCTTATTAACACCAGAAAAATGTATGTTTGCATAGTTTAAATAGCATAATTTTGCATAAAACCAACGTGACTCAGGCGACCGTTACCATGGCAATAACAGACAGAAAAAAGTTGATTCACCCTAATATAATCTTTTTACACATCACTAATATAATTATTAACCTTTACATGAAGACTGCTTCTACTCGACTGCCCCAAGATTTGCTTCTTCCAGATGACTGAGATGGCAAGCATTCTAAAGTTGAATTCATTGTGATGCCAGCCCCCCTCGCCATTTGAAATAGACTGTAAAGGTTTAATATCTTTACCTTAAATTACTAAAATATCGAAAGGCACAAACAATACTTAGCGGCTTGCTAAGTTTGGAGACGTATATGAATAAAGCCTTTTTTTAAATTGCCACATTGCGGCGTTCGTGTTGGCCTTGTGATTGTCATATTTGACAAATGTTTAACAAACATTTGAAGGCGTACTATGCTGATTTACCTATACTCGTCCTGCCCTTCATCGTCATACTCAGTTTGAGCTATTAAAATTGAAACCAAAGGAATTTAAAAATAAAGTCGTCTTTTCCTTTGATTTACATAAAAGAAAAGAATTTTGAGTGTAACCTCAACCTTAGTAGTCTTTTCATTCATAATTTGACACATGGATCATCGGTTTTTTTAAACTTCGAAATAGCTCAATATCTCAAAATATTTTACACTTTTTGTGTAATACTCAATATTTAATATAATTAACAATTTCGTATTTTTTTATTACTCCATTAACAAAGAATTTATATACCGAAGAACGAATTTAGAACCGTTTTTATGTATGGAGAAAAAAACGTTATCCGATCCCTAATTTGATAAAAATCGATGGTAGGACGATGCTATATTATATTTGTAAATTAATAATACTTTTTAAGGAGTTGGGGAAAAGGCTGTCTGAGGCGACTGGTGACCATAGGGCTGGCTCATTCCTTGGCCAGAGGTTAGGCATTGCCATCCAGCGGGGAAATGTAGCCATTGTTATGGGCACACTCCCACAGGGAAGCGACTTAAGGGATGTTGTAGTTTAAGTTAGTTATTAGTAGGTATTTTTGTTTTAAGAATGTCTTGTGCTTTATTTATTTTATGTTTGGCAATGTATAATTTTCAATCTTTGTCGCTATTTTCTTCTAGGACTTAGATTTATTAATAACTAGCGACCCGCCCCGGCTCCGCACGGGTACTCTACCTACATATAAACCTTCCTCTTGAATTACTCTACCTATTAAAAATCTCATCAAAATCCGTTGGGTAGTTTGAAAGATTTAAGCGTACAAAGGGATATAGGGACAGAAAAAGTGACTTTATTTTATACTATGTAAGGAAGAAGTTTAAAATCAATTAATAATTGGCGGTCGGAACTCGGGAAGCTGGTTACTGGCTGCATGCCCATCCTTCGGCTAGTACTGGTACTTTCCTGGATCCGGCCTCTCTTAGGCTCGCAACCGGCCTGAGACTCGGGGCCGCGGTATGTACCCCTCACTTATGCTGTTGTGGCACAGACGTGGACCGACTGGGACACCACGGACTAGGTTGTCAAAAACCGGCCAAGTGCGAGTCGGACTCGCGCGCAAAGGGTTCCGTACCATTATCAATTTATTATAAAAAAATACAGTTAAATCAACCTACCTCAAAAACTATAGGAGATAATTGAATCAAACCAAAAATCGTTGATAGAGTTTATTGATGTGAATAACATATATTTTTTTTAGAATTTTATATCGCGTAGTTTAAAAAATAGAGGGGGGGGACACATTTTTCAGACTTTGAGAGCTGATATCTCGAAAACGATTTGCTTAAATAAAAATGAGATTTATAAACCTTCATATCATTTTCAAAGACCTTTCTATTAATACCCCACACGCTTATATACAACAAAAATTTTTTTTCTATCCCTCAGTTACATGTATGGAGGGCCCCCACCCCAATGGTTTTTTTTACAATTAAGTATCATAATCCTGTAGCGGTTCATACAACACATATTCTTACCAAATTTCGTTACTGTAGCATTTATAGTTTCCGAGTAAATCGGCTGTGACAGACGGACAGACGGACAGACGGACAGACGGACATGACGAATCTATAAGGGTTCCGTTTTTGCCATTTTGGCTACGGAACCCTAAAAAAGCGCAGGCCGTATTTCCAGACATGCGACGCTTAACGACATAATCCGCAGGTCTCTTGCCACGATCAACGTACCTGCTCTTCTTGAGCCTACTGGTATTATTAGAGATGATGGTAAGAGACCTGATGGTGTGTCTTTGGTTCCTTGGAGCTTGGGACGGATGTTGGTATGGGATGCTACTTGCGTTGACACCCTGGCACCGTCCCATCTTCAACGAACTACGTTTAAGGCAGCCGCTGCGGCTGAAAATTGCGAATTTTTAAAACGTAATAAATATAAGTGCCTCGGCAAAGAGTACAATTTTGTACCGTTTGGCGTAGAAACTCTAGGTTCTTGAGGCCCCAGCGCACGCAAATTGTTTGCTGAGATCGCGAAACGTCTGGTTGATGTAACTAAAGACCGAAGAGCTGGCGACTTCCTCGCACAACGCATCAGTATTGCGATACAGCGAGGAAATGCCGGTACAATGCCACAAGGGCCAATCATAGATATAGGTTAGGTTAAGTAGATTAGTTAGATTTAATCTATGTACATAAATTGTAGTTTTGAGAATAAATATATGATTAATAATATGCATTATTTATGTTTATAGAGCGACATCCTGGACGTGAATCAGATATTCAAGGACCTCGGCACCATGATCCACGACCAGGGAGCAGTGGTGGACTCGATCGAGTCCAGTGTGGAGTACACCGCGCACAATGTTGAGGCCGCCACGGCTGAACTTCGGCAGGCGTCCAACTATAAGGTAAAACGACGAGGTTTCCGTACCAGCTGGTTCACTTCTAGGGACACCCAATTAGCTTGAACCAGATATTCAAGGACCTCGGCACCATGATCCACGACCAGGGTGCAGTGGTGGACTCGATCGAGTCCAGCGTAGAGTACACTGCTCACAATGTTGAGGCCGCCACGGCGGAACTTCGGCAGGCGTCCAACTATAAGGTAACAACTAACTATCACCAAATCGTCTTTATTCCGAGATCGTATAACCCTTCAAGTGAAGGGTGAATAGCGACCTGTTGAGGCGGCCACAGCGGAGCTTCGGCAGGCGTCCAACTACAAGGTAACAACTAATTTAATTATCACCAAATCTCTTTATTCCGAGATCATATAACCCTTCAAGTGAAGGGTGAATAGCGACATGTTGAGGCCGCCACGGCAGAGCTTCGGCAGGCGTCCAACTATAAGGTAACAACTATTTTAATTATCACCAAATCGTCTTCATTCCGAGATCATATGACCCTTCAAGTGAAGGGTGAATAGCGACATGTTGAGGCCGCCACGGCAGAACTTCGGCAGGCGTCCAACTATAAGGTAAAACGACGAGGTTTCCGTACCAGAGCTGTTTCAGTTCTAGGGACACCCAATTAGCTTGAACCAGATATTCAAGGACCTCGGCACCATGATCCACGACCAGGGAGCAGTGGTGGACTCGATCGAGTCCAGCGTGGAGTACACCGCGCACAATGTTGAGGCCGCCACGGCGGAACTTCGGCAGGCGTCCAACTACAAGGTAACAACTAAATTAATTATCACCAAATCGTCTTTATTCCGAGATCATATGACCCTTCAAGTGAAGGGTGAATAGCGACATGTTGAGGCGGCCACAGCGGAGCTTCGGCAGGCGTCCAACTACAAGGTAAAACGACGAGGTTTCCGTACCAGCTGGTTCACTTCTAGGGACACACAATTAGCTTGAACCAGATATTCAAGGACCTCGGCACCATGATCCACGACCAGGGAGCAGTGGTGGACTCGATCGAGTCCAGCGTGGAGTACACCGCGCACAATGTTGAGGCCGCCACGGCGGAGCTTCGGCAGGCGTCCAATTATAAGGTAAAATTTCGACTAGGATTCCGTACCAGGAGCATTCCATGAAAACATCTACTTTTTGTCGCTTACGTGGGTACTACCCTAATAAAATGTGCTAGCCGCTAGGAAACACTGTCAATCTTAAAGCCTAGAAATGGTATTGTTAGGGCGATTGTGCACCACAGTAAATTTTACTGTCCGGCAGGCCGAGTTTTCATGGTCCGATATGGTATGAAAAAAACGCATGATTGGCTTGTGCACTTGTCCGTCTTTTTACTCGGAGGTGCGGCGTAGTAGCATGAAAAGTCAGTCGACAGTCATAAAAGTCAGTTCAATTCCGGACGCAGTGCACAAGCATTAACACGTTTTTCATAGCTGTCATCTCGGATCGGAAAAATACTGTCCGGAATGGGGAAAAGTAAAATGTCGGACGGTAAAATTACGTATAGTGCACAAGCTACTATATACATTTAATGGCGTTGCATATCGGACCGTAAAAAACCGGACTACCGGACGGTAAAAGTCAGTGTAGTGCACAAACGCCCTTATACCGTAACTTAGCTTACTAATTACTTATTTCTCAAAAGTAATGAAAAGACAGTTTCGCTTACGGGACGTTTCCATGGAATGCCCCACCAGAGCTGTTTCACTTCTAGGGACACCCAACTGGCGTAAAATTAAAAAACCTTAATTGCAGTCAGGTTTGTAACGACAATTACGAGCGATATCTTTAGCAATTTAAACTTGATCGGCGTTTTTATCGTATAATTTCGCTTATAGTAAGTATATAAAATTAACACCAAAACCCAGTTTTTAGTAATTAATTGTCGTTACAAACCGGACTGCAATTAAAGTTTTTAATTTTGCGGTAATTGGGTGTCCCTAAAAGTGAAAATGCCCACCATTATAATTAGTGATCGGATTTGGGTGCAATACTTTACAAAACTTGTCGTATCTACTCACCCAAACATTGTAAGTTCAAGATTACAAGTTAGGCAATAAAATTGGATTTAGATTTTTCAACAATATTTGTATTTTTATTGGCTAAAGTGTTCCCAAATATCTATTTTTAAAGTTTTGTTTAAGTTTTGCACCCATAATATAAAATCGCTGTCATTAGAATTTGCGAACTGTTTAAACGAATCGATCAAAGACATATTAGCTAATGACTTACGCTCGATATTATTTTATCTTAATTGACGTTATGGCCACCGCGACTTCTATGCTTGCTTATTACTTATCGGAACTCTAAAATATTTCTTGTTTTTTTTTTCAGAACAAGCTGCGAAAGAAGAAAGTGTACATCGCGATTATCGTAATAGTGATCGTATCAATTATTCTAATAATCATATTCGGGAGATAAACAGAGGTAACCGGAACGCGCAGTAACGGGCAACGTCCTTTTGATAACCCAACATATTGTTAATGATTTAAATTTAATTCTGTTGTTATGGCCTTTTAAAAGGCATTTTTTAAACGACTATGTGCAGACCAGGTGACACGACTTTTTGTATATTCGTAATGTAATAATAACTAAAACGTCATAATTCGATGAATCGGTCTCATTATTAAGAACTAAATTCGACTATGTACATTTACTTCATGTTAATGTCAATCTGGGAGGCAGTCACCTATTCTGCGCAATACAGCCTTGATAGCGAAAAGAAACTGCACTGGCAACCGGTGGTAAACAAGCATATAGCCCTAAAGATAAACAGTTGCGTATGAATATACTAAAAAAATATATTAATTTACTGCGTGGATCTCTTGAGTATTATTGTGTATTTTTAAGATTTTTATAATGTCATATGATATTATCTGGAGTCTGCTTAGCTTCAGGCATATTATACCGAAAAACTTCCTTAAAAGTTTTTATTTAACTTACAATGTATAGAATATTGTCTGGATATTGGAATGAATGATATCTGACGACAAATTAGAAAGAACTTCGCGAAACTTTAAACTTCTTCGTCTTGCTTTCTCTATCCTCTTCCTTGTAAAGTTTAAATCATTAACAATACTACTATAAATTCGTATTAAAGCCCTTTGTATATTATAGCTACAGTTTAACCCATGCCTCTGGACAAATCTCGAACGTAAATGATTGAAAATTTACGTCCAAACCCGTTATTCATAAGTTTGCTAACTTAACAAGCCGCTAATAATCGTTTGTCCCTTTTGCTCTTATGGGCACATTGTTAAGACCGAAAGGGACAAACAATACTTACTGGCTTACTAACACACTTACTTGGCGTTCATACATTTGTACAGAGGCTAAGGTTAACCTTTGCATAGTACAGTAAAGAAAATAAATTTATGTACCATTTAGTACTATATAAAACAGTGATAATTATTTTGAAAACCAGGGAAATCACATTCTTATGTCTGCAGTAAGGTACAGTCGAGTGCATTAATATATAGACACATTTGTAAGGGATCAGTATGGAGAAGTGTATATATATTAATGCCCTTGACTGTACAAAATGTTGCATTTAAATTAATTTTCCTTTACTGTACCTGTATGTAATAGAGTACTCAGCGGTAAATAATTGACATCGGTCTTTAGAACGTACGATAATTGTGAACACATTATAAACGAGGATTTTCTAACTCTGGAGCATGTGCATAATTAAAATCAATGCTACATATTAGTTTATGCCAAACCAATGACGAGCGTGGATAAGGTGCTTATTAACATCCTTAAAAAGTTATTGCAGACAAACGTCCTTTATAAAGCCAAATTAATCACAGATATTTCTCTGAAATTGATGTTGCTGTGCAATTTTTACCGCCGGTTATGTTACTATGCTAGTTACATAGCCTTTATTTCTTCAACGTGTATATGAATTGTCATTAAAATTATGTTTTAAGTGCTGTAAACGATAGTCTTTTGACTAAGGGAAATAACCAGAATTATTTATTATTAAATAAGTAAGTGGTAAAGTTTATGTCAATCTATGCTGTCCTTTAGAAAGTACTAACCGTCAAAACTGGCTTCTAAAAGGCATGGCATTATTATTGTGTCACATATCGTAACGCAATATGTAACATGCAATAAAAATAGATTGTAGAGCTAATTAAATGCTTTACGTATATTGTAATATATTAGCTTATTATAAAAAAAGAGAAGCAAAGGCATTGGTATTAGTTATATGCATATTGTTATTTGTGATTTATTGTTTGTATCATCGGAGATGAAGTTTCTTAATTAGCTTAAAAATATATTCATATGTTTGATTTGGTTATTAAATTATATTTATAGTAACTTCTATTTTACAATGTGTCATATATTTGGAGCTATTAATTTTAAAATTTACCATTAAAATACACATTTTTAATCAGTGAGTGTGAATCAGTATCTAAATACATGTAATTGAGTAACGTGTAGTGTAAGTAGGCAAACTAACTTATCAAGTAGTCAGTACAAAAAATTGTTTTACGCGAATGTTTCCTCTGCTGGATAAGTTAGTTTGCCTAGTACTTTATTTGTCTGCGAGATTTAAAAAAAAACTTCCAGTAATAAACGTTACTATAATCGATAACTTTGGTTTTCGGACATCTCTGCCCATACATACATCGTTAATACATGGAAAATGTTTGACTTACATATGCGCATCGTATTATGGCTATATTAGATGAATAATATGTGCAATTGGAACACAGTTACATGTTTACATTGGAGAGACTGTAATATTTGACTTTTTATGAATAAACTGACAGTAAAACCTCAAGAAAAGGACCGCGAATTCAACTCAATTGAACAAGTTTTGAAACGGAACCAGCAATAGTGATGTTAGGGAACTGTCAAGGTCAAAGAAATAGATGAGCGCAAAGTATCATCTATTTCTGTGAATCATACGACCCTATCACTGCTATGATTTAAACGTATAAGGTAAAATTGGGCAAGTGAAATACTTCCTATAACTACCTATGACAACATGTTTGCATGTTTCACTTACACAAGTTGACCTTATAGCGAAGAATATGATTGAAATTCGCAATCCTATTTCTTGGGTGACTGTAAATAATATTCAAGAAATATAACATACTTGATTGACTCTTTAGATGGATAGGTTAAACTCCATACTCTTAAACGTCTTTTCGCGTATCAAGCCGATATAGGTACATATATTTATAACTTGATATTCTAATAAACAAAACTGGTTATGTCCTTTCTGTTTGGCTAATGCGTAATCAAATTCATTATTTATCACTGATTATCACTTTTTTAATTAATTTAATAAATGTTTACACTATAATAATAATCAAAAGTAAACACGGTTTAGTTTAAGTATTTTTGTTAGTATTGCAATAAAATAATCGTATGCAACTCACTGGCGTTATTGTATCATAGTTTGCGTTGATATTTTAATCAACAATGGCCCGAAATTACGTTTATGTACTAACGCGTATAGTATTCATTATTTAGTTACATGTTTATCACATTAACGATAAGGTGTATTGTACTACAGATACGTCATACTTGAGAGCAAATAATCGTGGCAAAACCCTACTTTTTATCAGTTTTTCACAATATAGCTTGAATTATACCATGAATCGTAATATTACATTACTTCGCTGTGGAACGTGGTATTATTTGTACTCAAAAGATTTACCTTGTTATTATTATTAATTAATGTCTCCTAACAGCAAGCGGTAGGTATTGTTTATCCTTTTCGGTCTTATCAATATAGTTACAAGAACGAAAGGGACAAACAATACTTATTGGCTTGCTAAGTTAAGAGACACAAATTAATAAGGGAGTTACCCCCTTATTCATAAACGTTTGTTAACTTAACAAGCCGCTAATAATTGTTTGTCCCTTTTGCTCTTATGGACACATCGTTAAGACCGAAAGGGACAAACAATTATTAGCGGCTTGTTAAGTTAGCAGACGTTTATGAATAAGAGTGTTAGACTATAATTTATTTTATTAGTATTTTCGAATTTGCTTTTGTTTCAAATTCAAATAATTTGTATAAAAGTACCTAATCTAGAATCATTCGAGAGTACGATTTATATATAAAAATATTTGATTGTTTTGTGTACATGATTATTCAATTCGGTGTTTTTAACATTTTCTTAATTAAGGTGTTTAAGTTTGATTCTTAGTACTTTAAAAAGTACTTACTGAAATCATGCATATATGTATACAGTCACGTGTAGACTTGTAGTCATTCCATTACGAGAACTCTCGATAGATCCGCTCATGGGCGCCGAAATAGTAAGATATCCTTTTTAAAGGCCATTTACCCTTTATAATTGAGTTTTGTAAAGAGCTGTGGAATCAATCACATGGAACAAATCAATTATAAACATGGTATACTGTTTTTTTTTGTTATCTATACGGTCAATTGAAAAAAAAAAACATAATTAAAGGTCTTTAATGAAAACAAAAATTTACGTCCTAATTTTTGTGTTACGAAGTATTTTGTGTAACGACTTTTGGCAGTGAAAAAAGGCGACAAAAATAAACTTTCTATGAGCGATTAAAAATACGCGCCTTAGTTTTTTACATATGACGCCTTTTTCTAGTGCGAAAGGTGTACTACAGAATACCTAAGCTATAATTAATATGATATGACTAACTTTTGTAACACAATTGACGCGCTTGTGATTTTTGTTTTTATTAAGCCCACACGTACACGGCTATGTACGTTTTTTTTTAATCGACCCTATATTCTACTGTTCTATTGGCAGCATATCCAATACATTTGAAGTGTGATCATTAAGTATTCTCTTTTCATATAATACAAACAAATTGACCGAGTCCGACATAGGTTAATTTCTACTTAGTCCTTAGATTATCCTCCTGAGGCCTGGTGACGTCACTTACTTCAACCGAATTTTAACTTTGACACTATATCTATAAAGTCAAAATGTACATACAACCTATTGAAAAACTACGTCCACTGCGAATTTTCGATTGTCAAAATGGCTTATCCTGTAGTCGCCCACCATATAAGAAATAACGGTAATGGAATTTAAGTAGGGGAGACCTAGGAGAGTTGACACAAATTTTACATATCCACGCATAACTTCTTTGTTATACAAGCTATGAGGACGTAACCAACATTTTTAGAAATAAAATTTCATAATCTAATTTAAAAAGTCAATTCGAAAAGTAATAAGTCATTAGAAGGTGGCAAAACCATCGTTATTCTAGAACAAGTCGGGTTGTTTCAACCCTCCTAGTACCGAGATAAGTTGAAACAGGTACCTGGGTAAGTTGACACATAAATAGAAATTAAAGTTTTAAGATAAATATAACGACAGTTTTTGCAATAATCGTATTTATTTTACTAAAACACTTTACTAAAATAACTTTGAGGTAAAATATTAGAAATATACTAACAAAAATATGTTTTTTTTTTAATAAGAATAATAAGGCACCTTCATTGTACGACTGTGAGTACACATTTGGTTTTTTCTTACCTATATTATAATAATTCCGGTCCTACATACTTTTGCATACTTAAGTTATCCATAATCACATCAACGTTAAGACTTAAGACACTAAATGAGATTAATTAAACATTAAAATTGCAATTCTTCTCCTTTCAGGAAAGAAAAAAAAAATCTAACTACCAACAAAAACACAGAACATTAATATATCTAACTAGGTATAACAAAATGCAACGTAATAAAAAAATAGATTTAATTAACCAAGCCAACAGTTTTATATAATATGTGTATTATGTAGTCCAGTTCACCATTATTTGCATTTTGCATGTGCCCAGCCCTTGCAATCCAAAAAACTATTTTTTATAATTTTTTTGGTCTACTGTTTTTATATGGCTCTAAGCAACACAGACATAAACAATCATTATGATTTTCATTCTCACTATTGCATTCCTCTTTACGTTTTTACCAGTCGTTTTATTATGCTTCATAGATTTATTTTTCTCAATTGTCTTTGTTTGCTTTGATTAATCTAATAATGGTTTCTTAACGTTTCTTAGTTTCCTGTTTGCTTTTATTGCTTTAGGCACTCTGAAATACCAAATAAATATTTAGTCTATAAATTAAGATCGAGGAGATCTGCAACAAAGAAGGTTAGTTGAAACAAGCTGTTTCAACTTACCTTCCCTTCAAAATTAACGGCTTTTTTTATATCTTAGCGATTATTACTTACAAGCGGTTCTCGTTTGAAAATAACATGTTTTAATATAAACATGTACTTAAATAGACGTTACAAATAATGTATACAAAGGGCATAATTCTTAACATAACACGTAAATAAACGGCATTGAAAAAATGGGTAAAAACTTACTTTTTGCACAATTTTGAACACAGACGCTATAACTCCGCAACCGTTCGGCCGGCGGCCATGGCGTGTACTGAAGAGTAGGTGGGAGGGAGAAAAGGGTTAGAACTGCGCTATTGCCAGATTTCTAATGCCTATAGTTCCTGAGATTTTGTCGTTGTGTCAACTTACCTTTGTGTCAACTCTCCTAGGTCTCCCCTAAGAATGTAAGACATATTCTAGTTTTTTGTTTAAAAAACGACGTGAAACAAATTCAAGTCTATTTCATTTTATGTATTATAAAAAAAAACATTCCATTAAATAGCAGGGAGACCTTTTACATAGGTTGCCTTTTATATTTCGGGATTTGAACGAACTAGGGTTGCCATCTGTCAAATGAGTTTTAAAAAGTATAGTTCAAACGTTTTGGCGGCAAAATAAAGAAAAAAAAGTTTTGTCACTGATCGTATTTTGTTTTTAACAGTTGATTGAAAAAATATCGCATCGGGCTATCACGGAATTAACTGAAGAACATTTTCGGGCGATGATTTTTTACGTTTTTCGCCGCGGCCTCAGTCAGCAACAGTGCATAGAAGAAATTTTTTCAACTTTTGGAGATAAAGCACCATCAAGGACGAGTGTTTATCGTTGGTTTGCAGACTTTGTTCGTGGCTGAAGTTTGCTTGAGGACGAGTTCCGCGAAGGTCATCCAAAATCAGTGGTTGTCCCGAAAAACATTGACGCTGTGCGTGAATTAATATTGCAAGACCATCACGTGACATATCGAGAGATTGAGACGTTCTTGGACATTAATGGGACCAGCATACAAATAAAATTGTATGACCATTTAGCTGTCAAAAATTTTTTTTTGCGGTGGTTACCACATAATTTGACCGGTGATCAAAAACAGACTCGCGTGGATTGGTTCAAAGATAAGCTTAAAAAATACAACGGCGGAACTTCAAAATATGTCTACGATATTGTCACAGGTGACGAATCGTGGATCTACTCATATGAACGCGAAAATAAGCAGCAGTCGACAGTGTGGGTCTTTCAAAGCGAACAAAATCCAACAAAAGTTGTTCGTGCACGAAGTACTGCAAAACAATTGGTTGCCTGTTTCTTTGGAAAAACCGGGTATATTGCGACCGTTCCTTTGGAAAAAGGTAAAACAGTTACTTCTGAATGGTACATAACCATTTACTTGCCAGAGATGATTGAAAAATTCAGGGAAGCCAATCGCCGAAAACAAATTATACTGCACCGCGATAATGCGAGTCCAAACCAGTCGGCACAAACATCGGCCTTTTTGAAAGCCCAAAATATTGATTGAAAATGGGTCATCCACCATATAATCCTGATTTGGCTTCCAATGATTTATTTTTGTTCCCAAACATCAAAAATAAACTGTGTGGTCAACGATTTTTGACACCCGAAGCAGTGGTCGACTCGTTCAAAACGCACGTTTTGGAGGTGTCCCAGTCGGAGTGGTCGGACTGTATTCAAAGTTGGTTCTACCGTATGAAAAAATACATAGACCTCACAGGAGAATAATTTGAAAAACAATAAAGTCAACTTTATTCGTATAAACTTGATAATAATATCAAATCCCGAAATATAAAAGGCAACCCTCGTAATAGGCCTTTGGGCGGCGAAAGGCTTGTCTCGGTTTTTTTCAGTGACGAAAATATACAAACGTTTTGATTCTTGCATGTAAAGTGTAGGGCGTAGTAATTTATGTTATTTATGCTCCCCTTCTATTTAATTGAATTTACACTTTTATAAATAGGATTAATTTTATTTACTTAAGTTTCATTATTCTGCTACTTACATTTTGGTTTCCGGGAGTCTAGAGGTTATTACATAAATTAACTGCAAATATTATATTTATGCACTTTGTTAGGTATTTTGTTGTAATTAGTGCATGCAATCCCGGGATTCAAATGTATGCAATCACGGGATTTTATAATGTCAAGTTCCGGTATTGCAAGCCTTCGTTGTAATGTACTTGTACTGTACTCAAATGTCGCCTGTGGGCGGATACGCTAATAACGTATACTTTATTTAAAATTTAAGTCTATTATTTGAAATTTGTACTGTATTATTAAGATTGATGTAGGTGGACATGTTTTGTTATGTAATCTACTTAAATATATGCATAAACGTCAAACACTATTTGCTTTTTTTTGTTAATACCTTCGCAGTTCATCTTCTTCTTCTCTTCTTAGTCGTTCCCTCATGGCTGAGGATCGTGACCATATGCAACTGTCCTCCATGCAGTCCGGTTCTTTGCTAAGTGGACCGCTTCATAGAGACTACACTTTGCAGCCCTCTTGACAACGTCGCTCCAACGTACTGGTATCTTCCCTCTACTGCGTTTGCCTTCCACATGCCCTAAAATTAACTGCTTCTCTAGACAATGCTTTGGTGACCGCCTTATATGTCCAAAGAAGCAAAGGATATGCTCTTGACAGATATCCGCAAGTCGTTTGGTGATGCCGAACGACTAACCTCATGCTAATGTCGCAGTTCATAAAGAACCTTTAATCCTTAATATCAGTGCGAATCGAGTTACGCACAGCTATAAGTACGTTGTACCTACGCCAATTACCATATAAGTAGGTACATACTAATACTAACTTACACAAAATAATACATAAGTCTCAAAACTAAATAACGAATGCTTCTAAAAAAGCGTAATTTTTATTAATTTACGGTTTTCCTTAAACTTGTACTTTCTCTGCTAAACATTAGGTAGGTAGGTACCTAATCATTCCTGTTCATAAACGCATACAATCAAATCAAGCTAATTTACCTAATAGCTCCTACGCAGTTAATAGTCTTTATTCATCCGGTATTACGTTCACCTACTTAAGCTAAATAAACATTACCAAAGAACGTGATTCGTACATTTTCTTTTGTTTATTTTGGCCCAATGCACGTACTGATACAAAATGTACAACTAAATGAAGTAGCTGCTTGATTGCAATCTCTGTAGGTACCATGTTACGTACAGTAGCCCTGACCGGAGCTGAAAATAGCGCATTAGCATTCATTTATGTGCAGAAAAAGTGCACAGGATCTTGATTTGCATGTTGTTTGTTAAGTCTCGATTTAATTCATGAGACAGCGAAACTTCTGGTAGATTGTACAAAGCTTTGAATAAGCTGCTTAAGATTTAGATTTTGGTACAAATTTAATGTTAGGTATGTATAATATAATTTGGATACATATACTTATTCCGAATTGTAATGTACCTGAAAAATTTACAAATTTCGTCAGTAATAAGTAAATAACAAGAATATACATTTCGACTATCCTAAAGTAATCAATTAGTATATCAATATTGTGTAGTAAACGACTCTCAGTTAAATTTACCTACATTTATTCTGCTAATTAATTCTTTTAAATCTGGGTCGCGTTTTATAAAGTTACAATTTCGCTGTTTCCCTCTCTTTCTAGTCAATTCGTTCGTGTGTTAGAGAGGCAAACAGCGAAATTGTAAAATGTAACTTTATAAAATGCGACTCTGCTGTAGTTTCATTTTCACACCTTGGTATATTTTATTATTTTGTTTTATTACCAACATACAAGAAACGCGCATAACGAAATTCAGTAAAAACGTCCTCGTTGGTGTCAGAGGAAATGGAAATACGCCTCAGTCGGGCAGAAGTGTCAAACAAACAGCAGCGGAATGCTGCACTGTGTAGTGCAGATTATTTTAATTCAATTTACTTTATTAACTTTAGGTTGAACTGAAAGTTACTTTTTAAAATATATCGAGTTGGTCTATAGTTTATAAATATATTCCATGTGGTTGGAGGAGAATAAGGAGGCCGCTTGAGCAAATAAATCGCAATGAGTGCTGTGTGTTACAACGGCGGCGGCGACAGGCTCATTCACGAGGCCGATCAGCTCATATCGTATATAGAACGTGGGTCTACGGTGCTTCTGTTCTACCCGCGGAAGAGGCCGGACCAGCGCACGCTGTCGGTGAGGCGAGAGACGCACCAGGTGATCTGGTATCGGTCGTCGAGCGGGAGCCAGCAGCGACACGCTTACGAGGGCGCGCTCGACATCCGGGAGATCAAGGAGGTCAGAGTAGGCAAGTCCGCGAAGGACTTTGAGCGCTGGCCCGAGGACACGAAGCGCCTTGAGAGCTCCAAGTGTTTTACAATATATTATGGCACTGAGTTCAAGTTACGATCAGCTTCATTTGCTGGTACGACCCTTTTTGTTATTTTCGTATTATAGATAGTACAAAAAATATATTTATTAGTTACATTTTTATATTCAATTGTGTTAAATTCATAATTCATAAATATACATGTTTAAAATGTTTACTGTTATTGTATTGTAGCAATGAAAAGTCTTTAAGTAACGAATTTAAAGTTGAATGCTATTATAGTTATGGCACATGGCACACTCAGAGCAATTCTGAGCCTAAACAAATAAGCTTTCAAGATTTATGATTTATGGAATCTATTTTGAGAATGAATGTGAATCAATTTTACTGTAAGCCACCACAGTGGTTGATTTGTATGATTCTGGACATGTATGACATGCACAAAATCTTACTGCTATAACATTAAGGTCTACTTTTGATGCTGTGTTTGCATCGTCAGATAAATATAGCTTGGAATGTTTTCATGGAAATCATACCGTTTTGTTGTGGTTTCCCTGCAAATTTATACCTGAACTATATGTTTATGCTTCTCAAATCATACTACTTATATTTCAGCACAAACGGACAAAGACTGCGAAGCTTGGGTGAAGGGAGTTAGGTTCCTGGTTGATGAAGCAATTAATGCTCCGTACCCACTGCAAATTGAGAGATGGCTGCGGAAGGAGTTCTATGCTATTGAGAACTCGCATGAAAAGTAAGTTATAAATTATATTCAACTATCAGTTCTTACATTTCCCTTGTTCTTTATTCAAGAATTTTGGATGCCTCATTTTTGTTCAACCATCATAAATTTGTTGCATTAAATACTTTTTTATATTAATGTCATATTGCATAAGGCCTATATTTTGGGAATTAAATAGACTTAGAATGATAACTCAGACCAATAACTGCTTAACGAAATAATTGTCTAGAAAATTATGACACACTTGGATAAAAAGGAATCTGAATGAATACTGCTATCAATTACATTTGTATCTGTATGTTGTGATCTAGATTACCTTTGTATCTATCTAGTAGTAGTAATCAGATTATTTTATACCCAACTTTATGTATAGAAAATGAATTATAAATATTAGTCACACACAAGATTATAAACATATATATAACTATTGATTTTTCTTTCATAATTATTTATGAAAATAAATAATCACTACCATCATAACTTTACAAGCATACACAAAAATAAGGTAATTTAAAAAGCCAAACAATCATTCAAATAAGAAATTATAAGAATAATTATTAATCTTGGGACATCTTACACAAATCAACCTAGTCCCATGGTAAGCTTAATTAAAGCTTGGAATGTGGATGCAAATCAACAATTTATATAATAGATGGATACTTAAATGCATAGACAGCCATGACTAAGGAACAAATATTAGTAAGAATCCTAAGATGAGTTAAGTTGGCGGTAAGATGAAATGGGTTACCGAATGGGGAAAGACAAAAACCGTTCTTCTGGCACAGTTTCTGCTGGTAACATTTTGTCTTACCTCATTAAAAAAACCATTTTCATCATACCCCAACTTACCTTACTTGAAAGTTTTAGCAAAGGATATATGCAAATATGTATAAGAAATAATGTAATTGTCTGTTGTGATATTTTATAACTGTGAATCAGTTACACTTTATCTAAGACTGTACTTTTCTTTAGACTTATATATGGGTCAAAATTCTTTTCGTTGTCTTGTTTCATACCACTCTGTCACGCTTTTAGTGGCTGTTTCGACTCAGTATATTAAAAAAAAATCTGGTGCACTTGTATTTCTTTTTCGCGTTAGATTTTAATCCATACATGAGAAATTGAAAACAAAACATCATCTCATACAAAAATCACCACTGCATCACGTTTTTTTGGGACACAAAACAAGACAACGAAAAGAATTTTGACCCATGTGTCCAATTTTGTAAACAGGTTAAAGGTTATTTGATTGCTATGCATTTTTAATTACAAAATGTAATTATTTTCATATTACATGATTAAGTACTTAAATGAATTATTTGCAATGCCAATCTGTAGTGAAATTAAAGAAGAAATTTTACAAGAATATATCATAATGAGCTTACTGCCTAAGTAAAGTAAAGTTACCATAGTAGTTTATTCATATGTTGATTTATAATATTTCATCTAACTACCATTCTGCCTTGACATCGCAACTAGTCTCAAAAGCACCTTTACGGCAGCTACGCGACTTTCTCGAGTTGATGGGCTTCAGTACCAGAGATTATTCAATCTCACTCTATTATTTATTAGATCGCATAATATGCGTAACGTTCAACATCCGCTCGTATTAATGTATTGTCCGCACTCCGTTTGCACCCTGCCGCCGCGCGAATTACAATAATGATAATGTGCAAGGAAATTGATTTATGTAGGTACCTTGTCGCAGTGATAATCAATATTAAACAAAATAGAAATCTCATATTGTTCTTACTGTGTAAGGGTATGAAATGGTATGTACAGTCAAAGGCAAAATAAGGTGTATATAAAAAGCTCAAAAATGTGCACTTTAATTCTGTGTAATAACTGTAATAAGAATGTCGTATCATATTTATAAGAGCTAGGATTCTTTCGAAACATATTTTTGTATTTGACTGTACAATGTTAAAACATTGTGTACCATAACTTGCCATTTTATATGAACATGCTTAAAAACTAGAACTATATTAACAAAGTCTGGAAAGACTGGAAAAAAATTATGATATTTAGAAATTAATTATAAACAAAAGTAAAGAACATAATACAGAATGCTATATGCACAGAGCTTTGATTGTTTTTGTAAATTAAATATTACAAAACTGCTGGATGCGAATATATTTCTAAACATCATTGTATTTGCTATACATATGTACTCAAATAGTTTGAAAAACAAACTTTTTATAATAAAACGGAAAATTACAATGTTTAAAAAATTATGATTGAATTTTCGTCTACTGGTCTTTGTATGTTTCTACTTTAAAATTTTCGTTTTATAAATTAGGTAATATTTCCTGCAATGCGATTTCATATTTAATTTATGTTCGATTGTACGATTACATATTTATAAATTGTATTAAATTCTCGAGTAAATACTAATTTGACCACATAATTTAATATTCTTGTGTACTAATTTGAGCACATTTTTAATATTATTGTATACTAATTAAACACATATTTCTAGAATATCACTGAAAGAGGTCAAAGCATTTCTACCGAAGATTAACTGCAAGATATCGACAAGCAAACTGAGAGACATATTCCAGGTAAGCACAATAGCCAGTATTACGTGCAAAAACTTTAGTTAGCATAGCAATCCAGCGCGGCAATGCGGCCAGTAAGATGGTTCACGTTTGTATAGGAAAAATATATATATTTTTTAATGTGGCAGCCCTAATTTTTTTAACCTATTACGTTGATAAAATATACCAAGTTTCGTAATTTTGTCTCAACTCTAAAGAGGTTCTCAATTCTCAATATCTTTTAAAAATGGCCAGCCTTCTGGGCACTGTACCTCCCCAGCAGAACATGGGACAACTTTTTAAATTTATAATTTATGGTCATTTTTATAATGTTGAGGTAACTGATCTATTTTGGAAGTGTTAAAATAACACAACTTGTCTCACCTACTATTTTCAAGTACTTAGGTATAAACGCGTAAAGACGTCTCAAGGCAGTAAAGGGAGTTCTACCTTGAAACATTTTACGTGTCGTTATTCGAAACTGGGAGGAGCGGTAAATGGATGATTTTTTACAATAAAAAGACTCCAATTCGATAAGATATCGGTTGAGCGATGTCGTAGGTTCGGTCGGACCAGGCCTACTACCGCGAAAATCGAAATTTACGAATTTCGTTTTTCGCGGTAGGGCCGCTGGAGGTCTAGGCAAGATGCTATTCGGAAATCGCATGCGATAAGCGGGAAGTAGTAAACGTATGAGAATAACAGATTGGAACGAAAAATTACGTGATTGACATCATTTTTCTTTCGAATCTGTAATTCTCATGCATTTATTATTATTACTTTTAGTGTCGAGGTGTATAATCTTTTATCGCATGCTGGCTGATGTGCATCTCGAAATCGAATGGCCGGAGAAAGTATTATCAAACCGCGATTAGAATGAGATTCGCAAGTACTGTTGACACAACAGTGTATAAGTAAATCTAGGATATATTCATAGTTTAAGTGCAGAGACTTACAGACAATAGATTTATTAATCACTCACTACATCTATAAACAAGTATTTTCTTGGTAAATGTTCATTTGTTGTGTCAACAGAACTTCCGAATCCCTTTCTGATTCCGGTTTGATAATACAGGATGCGTGGCGTAGACTCGTGTCGGAGGCCAAGACTCGATTTGAGTCAGTAAGCCGTGTTAGTGGCTTGAATACATAGAAACGGCCATACATCAGAAAAAATGTTTCGGCTTAGACTACTCGCAGAATGTAGAGGTTTTATTTTGCATGCTTTTTGTATTATTTATGGGTACCAATCAAGTCTAATGACTTGACCAATCAAGTCATTACCATTCCCAAATTATTGACGAACTGCATATAAATAGTGGAGTCATTTTCGATTATCTTTTAGCAGACCACTATTTGATAAAAGATTGATGATGGGCAGCAGCGTCATCATAGTGGACACATTACTGCGATCGCCAATCCGCTTGCCCAGCGTGGTGATTATGGGCATTTACCTCCTAATGCGTCTATACGCATAATTAATAGGAGAGGCCTATGTCCTGCAGTGGACTATCATAGGCTGATGATGATGATGATGATGATGAGACGCATGTTTGTCTGCTATTCTGGCATAATTGTCTCGTTTGCTTTTATAAAACGGTAAATAAAGTGGTAATGATAATGAACAAAAAAAAAGCGTAAAAAATCGCATAGATACACCCTTAAAATGTTGTTTTTTCAGGAGGTGGATACGAATAAACGTGGCGAGATCAGTTTCGACGATTTCTCCACACTGTATCACAAACTCATATTCGATGAGAACGTAAGTTTTGACTAAACTTGCTTTGATTCGTATATACTAGTTTCTAGGTGAATTCTTTCAAATTTAGTACAACGCTGTCGGGCCAATCATGTTGATTCGCGCTTAATAATCGGGTACCTACCCGATAGCCTGGGCAGCAGCGTCATCATAGTGGACGCATTACGCGATTGCAAATCCGCTTGCCTAGCGTGGCCATTATGGGCAATTTCCTCCTAATGCGTCTATACTCTATATCTATCATAGGCTGATGATGATGATGATGAGGTACCCGATAATAGTTATACCGATTAATAACGTTCCTAATGTAAACAAAAGCACGTAAATACATATGCCAGATACCACTAATCTAACTGGATTAACATTTGACAAATAATGTGGATTAGTAAATTGCTCACAACGTGATTCTCCATTTTCTCATATTTACTTGGGTATGCACACTCCCAACATATCTAGATTTTTTCCCGAATAGGAAAAGGCTCCCTTTGCACAATGGGTCTGAAACTGAAATCGGTCTCAATTTTAGTCAACGCGGCTTGTATTTGTAGTGGCGCGTCGCACACTTGGTGTGACACCTCCGTGGTACGAGAATAATAGTACATTACATCAGAGGCCGGGAAAATGAGCATTTCCGGCCAAGTTGGTATATACGGATACGTTATATGGATAGGTAACGAGGCCGGGAATCCGTTTTCACGCCGAGGCATGTATAGTGCTTTTATCAAACATACAAAGAAATACAAAAAAAAAATATGATAATGTTGTCGAAATTAAAAAAAAGTTACTTTGCTGACCTAGGCCAGAAAAGTGTTATGAAATTCCATTTCCATCCCAGTGAGCGCCCCGCCCTAAAAGCAATACTTTCGACTCTATTTTAAGGGACGTGAAGACAATATTTCATTGCATGTTTGAGAAAAAATATTTCCATGTTCCCATTGTGCTCACTGCCTTTTCCTATTCGGGAAAAAGTCTAGATAAGTTGGGAGTAATAATGGTTAAGTAAATACGAGAAAACTTGACAATCACGTAGTCAGCAATTTACTTAATTCGACATTATTTGTCAAATCTTAACCACTGCCATGGGGAGCGACCTAGGAAAAAGCATCTTCTTTCCGTGTATTTTATACAAATTGTCATAGTTTACAGCGTATTCATTCCACAGAATGTTCACGATGTCTTCGACAAGTACTCCCTGTACTGCGCCAACGGATCAACCATCACTCTACGCGAGTTCCAGAAGTTTCTACTCGTGGAACAACACGATCGTATGGGAGACGACGAGGCTCGCGCCTCACAGTTTATACGGGACTACCTGAAGGACCCACAGAGGGACTGCTATGAGCCCTCCTTCACTCTTATTGAGGTGAGTTCGATACGATTGTGTGAGTTCCAGAAGTTTCTACTCG
This sequence comes from Thaumatotibia leucotreta, assembly GCA_025490895.1. Classification (NCBI taxonomy): domain Eukaryota; kingdom Metazoa; phylum Arthropoda; class Insecta; order Lepidoptera; family Tortricidae; genus Thaumatotibia; species Thaumatotibia leucotreta. The sequence continues at coordinate 26,068 of JALPQI010001929.1, forward strand.
TGGAACAACACGATCGTATGGGGGACGACGAGGCACGCGCCTCACAGTTCATACGGGACTACCTGAAGGACCCACAGAGGGACTGCTATGAGCCCTCCTTCACTCTTATTGAGTTTAGTTCGGTACAATTGTGTGAGTTCCAGAAGTTTCTACTCGTGGAACAGCACGATCGTATTAGGGCGACGATGCACGCGCCTCACAGTTCATACGGGACTACCTGAAGGACCCACAGAGGGACTGCTATGAGCCCTCCTTCATTCTTATTGAGGTGAGTTCGGTACAATTGTGTGAGTTCCAGAAGTTTCTATTAGTCGAACAACACGATCGTATGGGGGACGATGAGGCTCGCGCCTCACAGTTTATACGGGACTACCTGAAGGACCCACAGAGGGACTGCTATGAGCCCTCCTTCACACTTATTGAGGTGAGTTCGGTACAATTGTGTGAGTTCTAGAAGTTTCTATTAGTCGAACAACACGATCGTATGGGGGACGATGAGGCTCGCGCCTCACAGTTCATACGGGATTACCTGAAGGACCCACAGAGGGACTGCTATGAGCCTTCCTTCACTCTTATTGAGGTTAGTTCAGTACAATTGTGTGAGTTCTAGAAGTTTCTACTCGTGGAACAACACGATCATATTAGGGCGACGATGCACGCGCCTCGCAATTCATACGGGATTACCTGAAGGACCCACAGAGGGACTGCTATGAGCCCTCCTTCACTCTTATTGAGGTGAGTTCGGTACAATTGTGTGAGTTCCAGAAGTTTCTATTAGTGGAACAGCACGATTGTATGAGGAACAACAAGGCACGCGCCTCGCAGTTCATACGGGACTACCTGAAGGACCCACAGAGGGACTGCTATGAGCCCTCCTTCACTCTTATTGAGGTGAGTTCGATACAATTGTGTGAGTTCCAGAAGTTTCTACTCGTGGAACAGCACGATCGTATTAGGGCGACGATGCACGCGCCTCGCAATTCATACGGGATTACCTGAAGGACCCACAGAGGGACTGCTATGAGCCCTCCTTCACTCTTATTGAGGTGAGTTCGATACGATTGTGTGAGTTCCAGAAGTTTCTATTAGTGGAACAACACGAACGTATGGGGGACCAACGAAGTATGCGCGATGCACCTCTCTGAGACTAAATAACGTTTTAATTCCTATTGACCTGAATTTGATGTCTTATGTATTGGTCACCGTGTTTAGTTCCGGAAATGTCTACTTGACAAACTGTACAGGGTGTTTTTTTTTCGACCGTTCAAATTCTACGTAGTGAATGTGTAGGTCATACAGACCAACTTTTACTATGGGGACAAAGTGGAAATCGCGAAAAAAAAATCAGCTGTTTCATATATTTCGGCCGGCGTAATGCCGCCAATTTGTATGAAACAGCTGATTTTTTTTTCGCGATTTCGACGTTGTCCCCATAGTAAAAGTTGGTGAGTATGACCTACACATTCACTACGTAGAATTTGAACGGTCGAAAAAAAAACACCCTGTATAACCAATAGTTAACATTATATGTGGCTGATAATCCGCGTAAAATCCATTTATTCAGGACTACCTCAATGTTCCATAGATAGACTGCTTGAATGAATATTTTTACGCTCAAGAAATGTACCCTTGCGAATAGGAGATGCATATATTCATAAACTGCAGGTAAGTCGTCTATAATCTCCATATGATTAAATTACTCGCCTGCAATAGAACATACTCGCCAAACAACAAATATAAACCGTAGGCCACTCTCTAGAATCTTGTCATAAAGACAAGTAATAAGAAATTTCTTATGGCATCATTTTGACATAGTTCCAATTCGTTGACGGTCCTAACATGTATTCGTTTTTTCACCTTATTACAATCCTGTAACATCAAAATGTGGATACATTACATTGTAGTTTTGACTACACATGAATTACGTTTATTGTGAACCAACTGGCGTGTGTCTTTTAACTGACCATTTGTACGCTTTATGTGCTTAGTAATAAGGCTCAAGAATGATCGGTTAACTATACTGTCATTTGTTTAGTTAGTAATAGTTCAGTTGGGTGATTTTACTAAGATTTGGGACAACCCTGCAACCATCAAGCATGTACAGTACCAAGCTATTATCTTTGCACATCGGTCACTGGAAAGAGACTCGGCTTAATAGAGCGTTGTCCCTCTCGAACTTATGTGACGTTTATGCATTCGAATCAAATCAAACCAAGTTATTTATTTGCTCTTAACACATTAAATGCATGCAAATACAATTTAAACCAATTTACAAATTTTATATTAATATATTCAATAAATGATGAAAATAAAGGCAATAAACATGGAAAAAAGGATGCATGGAGCAAAATATTCCACAATACAATAATAGGGTCTTTTAATAAAATAATCTTTTAATTTCCGTTCATATTTCTTCATGTCATCACAATCTTTTAAATCTTTGGTTAACTTATTATAAACTCTAATTGCTATATTACCTAAACTGTTATTAAAATGTACAAAATTACAGGCTGGCAGTTTTCATTTGTCGTTATTCCTTAAATGGTAGGTTTGACTTAATCCGACTGTGCTATATACATTTTTATTACGATGGACATACAGGCAAACACGATATGAATGCAATGAAACAATGATATAACAGTTAATATTTTGTTACTGGTGAACATATGTCGATGTGTTACAGATACTCTGGTACAGCCTTCTATAAGTCTCAGGGCTTTTTTTGTTTCAGCAGGATAGAGCTGATATTTACACCATTATTAGTTGTCTCTTTCTAAAGACCGATGTGCATACTTTGTCGCCGGGTACTGTGCTGTCCTTTAGATCGAGATAAAGTTACAAGATCATTCACTTGCGAATGCGCGCTGAATGAAACTAATGCATTATACATCGATGAATGCATTTCCGTGGTTATCAATTCTAATTGACTGTCGCAAATGCAGCATTGACAAGAGGTCATCTCAGAAGTCAAGTAATACAATACATTATTGGTACTGTATGGTAACGAAACAAACAGAGCAAAACTTGAGGAATACAGTTTTTAGTCTAGAACAAGTTTCTGTCAAATATTACATTTTTAGTACAGATGGTGCCTTTTTTAGGCTCTAGTGCGAGAAGTGGGTCATTTTACGTCAGGTCCAAAACTTCGGAGGGCCATCTGTACTAAAAAACGTCGTACGAGACACGTGCAAAAAATTAAATTTTTTCGCACTTGTGTCGTAATGTACTATTTTGATACCAGCTTTTGTTACCAACTTCTCAGTATCTAGTAACAGGGTTGCGTCGTTCCCTAGTTCATGTTCATGTCACCTTCCGACTCCATCATCAGACCAGGCAGGTTCATGATATCGTTATATGTTATATTGCAATGTCCTTCGAGTTACATATGTAAACAAGCGGTGACCAAGAAGTGGATGCAATCTAACTCACAAGATTTATTTAACAGACACAAACATTGGGACATGTAAAACTAAATAAAACCTTGTACAAAAAAAAATTAACAGCATAGAAGCGCTTAAGCTTGTTGGTAGATTTAATAACTAGTGTATGTATGAGTCGGTATACGACTCCGTAGTCTTAGTACATGATTGGTGCAACAGAATATCACCGCGAGATAGACCCGTCTTTTATTAACTATAGGGCGGGCCAGTGATAAATTCACTTTTGTCTCGACCTTCTTTGTTAAAATGCATTTATCATTGGCCCACCCTATATAATTAATAAAAGATGGACAGATAATCTACCTCGTGGTGACATGTCGCACCAATCATGTGCTAAGCCTATTAGTCTTATCTCTAGGAAAACGCTTATCTCGAGTTGGCGATTAAGGCACTGGTCTCACCGCGGGCTACTACAATGAGCTATAAACACGAACAAAAGATACGCATTCCCGTGTAAAAAAAAGAGATACGGCGATACTCGTCCGGCGGCGATAGCTGGGCAAGTATCGCCGTGTCTCCTTTATTTACACGGAAGTGCGTATTTTTGTTCGTTTTTATATCCGTTAGTTCATAGCTTAGTAGCTCACGGTGAGACCAGTGCTTAAGGCTCTGTTATCCAGCTAATTGTATGTTAACAGTTCATCGAGATGCTGTTCTCCAAGCACAACTCCATCTGGGACACCCGCCATGACCACGTCACTCAAGACATGACGCGCCCTTTGTCCCACTACTGGATATCGTCCTCGCATAACACGTGAGTTTCGCACCGTTAGTAACGCAGGAGAATGTTCGACTGAGGTAGATGATAAAGTAATAGGTTGAATCAACTTTTTTCTGTCTGTTATTGCCATGGTTACGGTCGCCTGAGTCACGTCATGTAGTGCCTCAGACACATACCTCAGACAATAACGACTTTCCTGGGACATTTGTAATATCCCAGGAAAGGCGTTATTAATACCAGAAAAATGTAAGTTTGCATAGTTTGTGGCACAATTTTGCATAAAACCAGTGGGATTCAGGCGACCGTAACCATGGCAATAACAGACAGAAAAAAGTTGATTCACTCTAATACAAATATCCAGACACCCCTGTCATAATAATTTATATTGATATAAAATGGTGCTTCAGCTTATTTTGACTATTGATTACGTCCACTCCACAATATTTGAGGACAGAAAGTTTTAATATTTACATACTTTTTAAACAGATCAATTTTTACCAATAATCTTAGACACTTCTGTAAAGTGTTTTCATTTCCTTTATTTTAGAGATTTGAACCGGCAGCTCGATGTGAAGAGTCGTAATATAAGCATATTTTTGAATATCACGCTTGAAAAAATCTGTTACTTGTATAGTAAAACCTTTGTTACATATCGTCGTAGATATTGCAATACCGCGTAAGTAACAAACTAAATTAGGGTAAATATGAGTGTCAATTGTTTGATATTTGAACTCTATCTGCTTTGGTAGTTACGCGGTTTTGCACTATCGCCGACGGTATTATATTGTTGAAAATAAATTAAATAAATAATAACAGAGTTTCTACTCAAAAAATAATTTAGGCACCAACTACAGTGCTCGGCCGCCTATTAAGTAAATCCTGCCAGCTGTCATTTCAGTACATTATGTGTCAAAAAGTGACGTTGTTCACAGATGGGTCATTGTCAGTCCGAAAAACAAAAGTTGTCCACTCGGTGGTCAAAAGTTAACAGCTTTTATAAATCTATGTTACGATTTGATTGCATAGGGCTATAGATCGGGGAACCTAGTTCTACCGTTAATTGTTTTATCCCAAAATGAGTACAGGAATTCCTTAACTTTAGGTATGTCCACCGAAAAGACGATAACCTAAATCTGACATTGACCCAAATAATGTATTGTACTGACAGCTAGCAGTCACTTCTTAGCAACCGAGCACTGTAACGCCAATTTCATACCCAATAAAAATTCCAGATACCTAACCGGCGACCAGTTCTCCAGCGAGTCCTCACTAGAGGCCTACGTGAGATGCCTTCGCTCCGGCTGCCGATGCATAGAGCTCGACTGCTGGGACGGCCCCGATGGCACCCCCTTTATATACCACGGACACACGCTCACCACCAAAATACGTTTCATGGACGTCCTACGTACAATCAAGGAACACGCCTTCGTCACCTCAGACTACCCCTTAATACTTTCCATAGAAGACAACTGCTCCCTTCCACAACAAAGGAGAATGGCTGGCGCCTTCAAAGATGTATTCGGAGATATGTTGCTAACACAACCTTTTGAGAAAAATGAAACCGGCCTCCCATCTCCACACGATTTGAGACGCAAAGTCATTTTAAAACATAAGAAACTCCCAGATGGAGCTGAAGAGAACTCCTTCTCTATAAAACAAGAGGAAGGAAAGGAGTTAGACCTGAGAAACACTATCAAAAACGGCATCTTACTTTTAGAGGATCCAGTGGACCGTGAATGGCATCCGCACGCTTTCTTCCTGACTGAAAACAAGTTGTATTACACTGAGAATTATAATACGCAGATCGAAACGGACGCGGAAAGCGACGGCGAATCCGAAACGGAAAGCAACGCTTCCGTTCCGCAAAACGAATTGCATTTCGGAGAGTGTTGGTTCCACGGGAAACTAGCCGGGAATAGGCAAGAAGCTGAGGATTTACTAAGAGCCCATGCACACTTAGGTGACGGGACGTTTTTAGTTCGGGAAAGTGTGACGTTCGTTGGTGACTATTGTTTGTCGTTCTGGCGGCAAGGGAAGGCGAACCATTGCCGGATTAAGTTGAAACAGGAGCGCGGTCTGACGAAGTATTACTTGATTGATACGATTTGCTTCGACAGCTTGTATAGCTTGATTACGCATTATAGGCAGCACCCGTTGAGGAGTCAGGTTAGTCGGAGTCTATCCACTTTCGTAAAAGTCTCGTAACTTAGCAAGCCGCTAAGTCTTGTTTGTCCCTTATAGACGTATTGATAAGATCGAAAGGGACAAGCAATACTTAGCGGCTTGCCAAGTTAAGAAACGTTTATGAATAAGAGGTTAAATTGTTTTCAGTCTGTGGATCAAAAGTCTTCGTACTATTTCGACTCAAACTAGAATATCCATTACATACGGAAATATTGGAAACTTACCTATACTTCGTTTTATTTAAGATTAGAATTATCTGTCAAACGGGTGAACAAAGAAGCAGTGGTCGTAAACCTTCCTTCTTCGATTTCGGCCGATACCACTGAATTTCTCGGAACTTATGTATATACATATCATTTCATATTTACCGATAGCTGAACGCATAGTTTTCACATTTATTATTAATTTGTTGGCAAAACTGTATTTAAAAAAAGTTATAAGCAAGATGGCGGCAATTTAGAAAAAATATATATATTGAAAGTTTTCGTTTAGTGTTTGGCGGTTTTTAACAAAGTATTTTTTTTTATTTGTAACTAATATCGTACCGATTTTACATTTACTGAATTTAATGAAGTTTACAGTCTAAAATTTAACAATATTTGCATATTTAATCTGGCTTACATTATGCACTCCCAATACTTTTAAAAGTCATGCATTTGTGGGACTTAATGAAATGCGACAATGAAACTTATTTTTGTAGAGTAAAATGTATTAAAATATTTAAAATAAATACATGACAACTCCTATCATCAAAACAGAACAACAGATTATTCCTAGATTATAACATATTGACATAACGTCTTAAATGACAGCTTAGCCGCCAGCGTCTCGCAGGCGGTAGTAAGCAACCCAAAGAGGTTTGCCACATCAGCCTCCCCCGAGACCTTTTAAGGTCGATATCGTAAAGGAAACCAAACCCGACGACCATAACGGGTCCTCTTAGGCTCGGCGATAGAAGGAGCAGGATTGACTATGTCCGGTGCTGGTAGAGCCACAGAAACTGGGGAATCGCTAGAACTATCTGGCTTATCTGATAAAATGAACGCAGGTTTCAATCTGTCAATAGATACGGAAATAGCTTTTCCCGAAATATTGATGACGAAATATTTGTCCTTCCTCTCTAAAACTTGATATGGACCCGCATAAGGTGGCTGAAGTGATTTACGCACCAAATCTTGCCTTACAAATACATGCGAAACCGTGAACAGATCTTTGAATACAAATATTTTGGAAGTCCCATGGCGTGCTACAGGAGAAGGTCGCAACTTCTTCATTTGTAGACGCAATCTCGCTAAAAAATCAGTGTAGTCTGTAAGCTCTTCATAATTCTGATTGTTGAAGAAATCACCCGGAAGTTTAAGGGGTTCTCCATAAACAAGTTCAGCGGTAGATGCGGACAAATCGTCCTTCCAGGCACTGCGTATATCTAGCAGTACAAGTGGAAGAGACTCTGTCCAGGAATCGTCAGCATGGCACATTATTGCTGCCTTCAGCTGTCGATGGAATCGTTCCACTAGTCCATTGGCAGCTGGATGGTATGCGGTAGTCTTAAGATGGTTAAACCCGGTGAAGGCCGAAATCTGACGAAACAAATGGGATTCGAATTGTTTGCCTCTGTCTGTCGTGACTCTATCAGGGCAACCGAAACGCGCTATCCATGTGGCAATAAACGTTTTAGCCACGGTTTCCGCAGTAATATCTTCAATCGGTACTGCTTCAGGCCATCGTGTGAACCTATCGACTGCAGTGAAACAGTATCTATAACCGTCTGAACTCGGCAAAGGACCAATCAGATCAATATGAACATGTGAAAATCGCGATGAAGGGGTCTCGAAGTCGTGAACTGGTGCGTGAACGTGTCGAGAAATTTTAGACTTTTGGCACGCAACACAAGTTTGTGCCCACTTACGGCAATCTTTATTAACCCCAGGCCAAACGAAGCGTTTTGTTACCAATTTAATAGTAGCTCTCGCGCTTGGATGGCTTAGTCGATGGAGAGAGTCAAACACTGATTTACGGAATTCTGGTGTTATGTAAAGGCGCTGAACTGACCCGGACACGTCACAAAATAATTTAGATTGGCCAAATGTTATCTGCTTAAGATTTAGAGATGAACCTGTAACAATTAAGTTTTGGAGTTCTGTATCCGAAGCTTGTGATGCTGCTAAGGCATTTAAGTCTAGTCCGTCAGTTACAGCGTCAATTCTAGACAGTGCATCGGCAACAACGTTTTCTTCTCCAGCAACGTACCTGATATCCGTGGTAAATTGTGATATAAAATCTAGGTACCTAAACTGCCGAGGCGAACAGGCGTCATGGGATTTCTTGAATGCCGATATTATCGGTTTATGATCAGTCATAATAAAGAACGGTTTCAATTCGACCATATGTCGAAAATACTTTACCGATTCATAAATTGACAGTAACTCCCGGTCATAAGCGCTATATTTAGTTTGGGCTGAGTTTAACTTCCTAGAGAAAAAACCAAGTGGTTCCCAAGAACCGTTCACTTTTTGCTGCAATACTGCACCTATGGCAAAATCAGACGCATCAGTAGCGATAGCTAATGGCGCTCGTGGATCGGGATGTGCTAATAGGGCAGCGGTTACAATACTCTGTTTACAAGCATTGAAAGCTTTTTCTAAATCGGCGGTCCATGTTATAATACTGTTGCTTTTGACAGAAGTCCCACTAAGTAATTTATGCAAGGGAGCCTGCAGTCTAGCGGCATCGTTTATAAAACGCCTGTAGAAATTTATGGCACCAAGGAACCGCCTAAGATCCTTCAATGTTTTGGGCTGTGAGAAATTTTGAATTGCCTTCACCTTATCACCAATAGGTTTGGAACCTTCTGATGAAACCAAATAGCCTAGAAATTCTACTTCAGGTACTGCGAACAGGCATTTGTTAGGATTTAATAAAATGCCATGTTCGCTTAAACGTTCAAAAATTAAACGTAAGTGTATCTCGTGCTCCGCTTCGTTCGCCGATGCCACTAAGACGTCGTCGATATAAGAGAAACAGCAATCAAGTCCTCGCAGAACCTCGTCCATGAAGCGCTGAAAAGTCTGCGCCGCATTACGTAAACCAAAACTCATAAACGGGAACTCAAAGAGGCCGAAAGGGGTCGTGATTGCAGTTTTAGGGATATCCTCTGGCGCGACCGGAATTTGATTATACGCCTTAACTAAGTCCAACTTACTAAATACCTTACATTTGAAAAGGTTGTGGGAAAAATCTGCAATGTTGCGTACTGGATATCGGTCCGGTATCGTACGCGCGTTAAGTGCGCGGTAATCACCACAAGGACGCCAACCTTTATCTTTCTTTGGTACCAGGTGAAGGGGAGATGACCACGCACTTTCAGAACGCCGTGCGATACCGGTACGTTCCATATCTTCAAATTCCTGTCGCGCGATTTTTAAGCGATCCGGAGCCAGTCGTCTAGGTCGTGCAAATACAGGAGGGCCTGGAGTTGTCCTGATATAATGCAGCGTGCTGTGTTTGCATACACGTTCTTGCGGGCACCCTATCGGTCGCACTATATCAGGGAACTCCGCCAGTAGTTTATGATAAGATGATTCGCCCGAAATCACTTTAATTTGTGGGCACGAAGGAAATGGTGTAGCAAACCCCGTTGATGCAAGCGAAGTAGTATTGTCGATTAAACGAGAATGTCGTATATCAACCAATAAATCATAATATGACAAGAAGTCAACTCCTATAATAGGTTTGCTTACGTCCGCGACTACGAAACGCCAAACAAAAATACGTCTTAAACCAAAATCAAGTGACAAACTTAAATAACCGTAAGTAGCAATAACCGAATTATTCGCGGCAAAAAGTTCGTAGTCCGTCCGGCAACGTTTTTGACCGCGCAAATAACTCACTGGAAATACACATAAATCTGACCCGGTGTCAATCAAAAATTGAAGTTTAGATTTAGAGTCAGTGACAAATAAACGGAAAGACATTAAATTACATTCGCCGTTTGTGTCACTATGTCCAGCCGCTTCATGCGACTGGCTAATCAGTTTTTTGAATAATTACAAGGAGGGATACACTTATCTGCGCGATCGCCGAATGTGAAATGGTACCAGCAGTAATGCCGATAGCTGTGTGCACGGGGATAACTGCTCGAGCGATTACGCCGTCCAGGGCGAAACTGTGGTCTTGCTTTAGAGTTTCCACGCGTTGACTCGAACATGGCATCGATCCTATGATACAAGGCTTCAACTTGTTTGCTTAATTCGTCGACAACCGAACTCTGCGCGGTAGACGTTAAAGCGACTGACAGTCGCTGTGTAGCCATTAGCGAATTCGTTTCGTATGCCTTGTCTGCCATCTGAGCCAATCTCTCTAATGGGACACTGTCGTCTTGCATAGCAATCAGACTTTGCAGCAGCGGTGGCAGGCGGTTTGACCATACCGTGCGTATAAACTCGTCCGGATAGTTGGGACCAGCAAGGTTGCTAATATGGCGTAGGAACTGGCTAGGCTTCTTGTCTCCGAGTTCATCCATCGTCATCAGCTGTCTGAGTTTCTCATTCCGTGAAGCTGACGTACGGGCAATTAGTTCCTTTTTTAAAATCTCGTACTTGTTTTCTTTCGGTGGACTTACAATTATATCTTCTACTTCTGTCGCGTATTTTGCTTCCAGTACCGAAATCACATGGTAATATTTAATGGAATCTGAAGTGATTCCCGCGACTTCAAATTGACCTTCTATTTGTGAGAACCATAACGCTGCTTTGTTAGGCCAAAACGGTGGAATTTTAACGGGACAAACTGCGATCGGGTCGGTGTTGCATCCCGATTCCGTCATTGTAAACAATGTTCTAAAATAATTTAACATGTCGTTGGTCACCAGTTGTGGGACTTAATGAAATGCGATAATGAAACTTATTTTTGTAGAGTAAAATGTATTAAAATATTTAAAATAAATACATGACAACTCCTATCATCAAAACAGAACAACAGATTATTCCTAGATTATAACATATTGACATAACGTCTTAAATGACAGCTTAGCCGCCAGCGTCTCGCAGGCGGTAGTAAGCAACCCAAAGAGGTTTGCCACACATTTAAGGATTAAAACTATAGGTATAAAAGCGGACACGGTGTCATAAAGACTGCGCAGATAACAATACTAAGACAACCCTACGCATCGGCAACGTCGTTTAGTATTTGTCGCCATTATAGGCGGTCTGGGACGCTCTAATTAGTCCGTGGGCTACTCGGCCTGAAATTAGAAAACGGTATAATTTGGGGGTACCAAGTGTCCTTTTTACAGTAGTTAGACATATTCATAAGGATGTTAAAAAAGTATGATAGACATCTCAAAGTGGTAGCTAATAGGCATACGGGCTATTTCAAGATTTCCGTTGTATGACAGGTATGGTTAAAATTAGGAGGTACAAATTTTCCTTTTCACGGCTGTTAGGTAAGCTTATAAAAACGTCAAAAATGCAAGATTGCCGTTTATAAGTGCTACCTAACAAAAATGGGGGCCAATCAAAGATGGTGGATCTCAAGTTTTACAAAATCAAGTATATCTCGAGAACTATTAAATATATCTAATTACTCTCTTGAACAAAATTAAAGGCATATCTGCAAGCTTCATATTTTGCATACACACCATATTGCTAAAACCAACCAATAATTAATTATGACCAAATTTATGAAAATTTCGTGATTTTGATTTTTATTGTGTCGTGTTTTTACATAGTAGTCATGACGCTAGAAAAATTAAATATTTTTTAAAAGATAGTGTATTTAATAAGCTTTAATTTGATGTATGTAACTTGTTGGCAGTATTTAAAAAGAGACCCATAAAAAAATATTTAAATAAATTGTAGTCATTATCCACCGTATACTTAGTGATTTAAGAGGCGATTTTTTTATATTTTTCAATCTTGGTTATTTGAAATAAGCACTATTATTTACGAGTGGCACTTCCATCGCCTCTTAAATCACTAAGTATACGGTGGATAATGACTACAATTTATTTAAATATTTTTTATGGGTCTTTTTTTTAATACCGCCAACAAGTTACATACATCAAATTAAAGCTTATTAAATACACTATCTTTAAAAAAATATTTAATTTTTCTAGCTTGATGACTACTATGTTAAAACACGACATAAAAAAAATCAAAATCACGAAATTTTCATAAATTTGGTCATAATTAATTAATGGTTGGTTTTAGCAATATGGTGTATATGCAAAATATGAAGCTTACAGATATGCCTTTAATATTGTTCAAGAGAGTAATTAGATATATTTAATAGTTCTCGAGATATACTTGATTTTGTAAGACTTGAGATCCACCATTTTTGATTGGCTCCCATTTTTGTTAGGTAGCACTTATAAATGGCAATCTTGCATTTTTGACGTTTTTATAAGCTTACCTAACAGCCGTGAAAAGGAAAATTTGTACTTCCTAATTTTAACCATACCTGTCATACAACGGAAATCTTGAAATAGCCCGTATGCCTATTAGCTACCACTTTGAGATGTCTATCATACTTTTTTAACATCCTTATGAATATGTTTAACTACTGTAAAAATAACACTTGGTACCCCCAAATTATACCGTTTTCTAATTTCAGACCGACTAGCCCACGGACTAAATGTATGTAGTTTGAATTTGGTAACAAATTAGAAAATAAAACTCAGATGACATACATAGTTTTATTCACTGTCAGTGGAAGAGTCCGAGGACTCGGAACCACCAACGTTTATAATATTTTTTTCCGCAGTGTTATCTATTACATTATCTAATTTCATTTAAAAAAATATATTCTTTTAAAATGTTATATACCGTAGCCAACGATATGCCAGCAGTCTCAGCAGTCTTTTTCACACGTTCCGATTTAGTGGGATATTCCTTTCTATGGCACATTTCTTAATTTGTAAATATTCACCACCATCCGCTTTTCACTGGTAGTCACAGGATTTTGCTTTCATCCATTTTAAATGTGCACCAACAAACAAAATATCTAAATAGATCAACAATTAATAACGAAATTGAACAAAAACGATAACAACAATCTTTAAGTAAGCTAACAGCAATATAAAACACAACCGACTCAACCGACAACAATATGAAGTCGAATGACAGACAGTGACATTTTAAAATTGTGTGAGAACTCTGCCTCTTTAGGTTTTTTAATGTACAACCTCTCCATGAAAAATTGCAAACGCAATTTATTAAAATTATTATCTTTTCATCTTAGAATATAAATTAACTAACATTATGTTTCTTATTTGTTCACAACACTGAGTAAAGTGTATTAATATAGCATGATAATAAATTCGTGATATTTAATAACTCGTATTTACTGTTCTATCCGCAGAATTTGCCTGTGAAAAAACCTTATATCTCGTTCTGCAAAGGTCTTTCTAATGCTAAAAAAAACGAAGTATAAATGTTGTCTAGAGTAATCTAAAGATATCGGAAATATATTTTTCTCCAACATGCAATCAAATATTGTCTTTACGTTCCTTCAAATAGACTCGGATGTATCGCTTTTAGGGCGCAGTAACTCACTGGGATGGAAATGGAATTTCATAACACTTTTTAGGCCTAGGCCTGCAAAGTATCTTTTTTTTTTAAATTTCGACAACTTTGTAATTTTTTTTTTTTGTATTTCTTTGTATGTTTGAGAAAAGCACTATTCATGCCTCGGCGTGCAAATGGATTCCCGGCCTCGTTACCTATCCGACTTTATATACCAACAAGGCCAGAAATCCTCATTTTCCCGGCCTCTGATGTAATGGTGTCTCTAACTTTTGATCTGTAGGTCCAAAAAATATGAAAAAATCATGAATAGTGAGCTTATACATAGAGCACTTTAAAATAAAACTATTTCGAACGTAATCGGCCCAGCTGTTTTTGAATAACTACGGAACCCTACACTGAGCATGGCCCGACATGCTCTTGGCCGGTTTTTTTTACATATCGAAACACCTCTTATTAGTAGGAAAAATGTAAAAAATAAATATATTAAATTAAAAGTGTGAGCTACCCTGTAATTGATCTATTTAATCAAGTTTTACCCACCAGGAATTCCTGATCACCCTGAAAGAGCCAGTGCCTCAACCGAACAAGCACGAAGGCAAAGAGTGGTTCCACCCGCACCTGAACCGGGCGCAGGCAGAAGAACTCTTGCGCAAAGCGAACTGCGACGGAGCGTTCCTGGTCCGACCTAGCGAAAAGGACCGCGGCTTTGCTATCAGTTTTCGGTAATATCTTTTTCTCAAACTTGCAATGTAATGTTGGCATAACGTACGACAAATTAAACCAGGAAGTACCATCTCGCTGGTTCGATGATTGAACTTGATATGTAAAGACATTTTTCTCAAACTTGCTACGCAATGTTGAGGTTACTTACTTTAGATGAATACTATGTATCCGGTGTCATGTGCTAAGATGATATGTAAAGAGATTTCATGTATTTATTTCACACCTAGGACTGCAAACAAACTGTCTTTTGTTTTGAAACGTCAAATTGTGACACTATGTCTTGACATTCAGCCACAGAAAAAAAAATAACCTAAGAACTAATGTCTATACCACCAGGTAAAAGGATACCTCAAACAGATTTAAAAAAAGTTAGGCGCGAATGTTTTTTTTTTAATGTTGTACGATACTGTACTATTGGTTTGTTTACAAATCAAATAATATGGTTCGGCAAAATCAGTTCGTTTTATTTCATGGCAAGTTTGAGAAAAGCACTATACAAATCTCGGCGAGAAACAGGGTTAAAGGCCGCGTATCTCTGAAGATATACCTGGCCTCAGTTCCTTCGGCCAGATATATCTACTTGGCCTGTAACCCTTCGTTTCCCGTCCTCTATAGTAATGTACTATTTCTCAAACTTGCTATGCAATGTTGAGGTTACTTACTTTATATGAAACCCGGAAATACTATGTATCCAGTGTCATGTGCTAAGATGATATGTAAAGCATGCATATCTTATTCGTGGGTCAAAATTCTTTTCGATGTCTTGTTTCATACCACTCTGTCACGCTTCTAGTTTCTGTTTCGACTCAGTATATAAAAAAAATCCAGTGCACTTGTATTTCATTTACACGCTAGATTTTAATCTATACATCAAAAATTGGAAACAAAACATCATCTCGTACAAAAATCACAACTGTCACGTTTTTTAGGGACACAAGATAAGACAACAAAAATAATTTTGGCCCTCAGTATCTTAGGCACTGGTCTCACCGCAAGCTACTAAGCTATGAACTATCGGCTATAAACACGAACAAAAGATACGCACACGGCGATACTCGCTCAGCTATCAGCTATCACCGCCGGGCGAGTATCGCCGTGTCTCTTTTTTTACACGGGAGTGCGTATTTTTTGTTCGCTTAGTAGCTCGCGGCGAGACCAGTGCCTTAGTAATATATTATTAAAAAAAATATATTATTATCACTATATTTTTCTCAAACTTGCTACGGAATGTTGAAGTTTACTTTAAATTAAACCCGGAAATACTATGTATCCGGTGTCATGTGCTCATGTGCTAAGATGATATATAAGGTCCAAATTTATTAGATGCAGATATTTTTACAGCTGATAGTACTCGGTCTCTGGAGTATATTAAACCGTGAAACATTATAACTTTGACGATGTTTTTTTGGAGAAAACGGAAAAACAAATTTGCTACGTAAAAACACCCTGTTTATGTGATTATTAAATGAAAACTCATTGAACAGATTCTAGTACCTCTTTTACGTACCACTTAACTGGAACTGACCACTTCACGTCGATAAATTAAATACTTGATTGTCAATGTCATGTTATTTTCCGTTACATTGTGTCGTTTGATGACATGACAGACAGTGTTATTGTGACATGTGATAATCTGATAATGCACATGATGATTTTATCTAGACGAAATTATTATTATTATTTTTTTTAGGAAAATGAAATCAAAAAAGTTACATGTAAATATTTCTTAATTTATATTTAAAGTTAATTATTTTAATGTAAAGTATCATGTGTTAAAATATCTGCAACTAATAAATTAGGACCTTATATAAAGAGATTTCATGTATTTATTTCACACTAAGACTGCAAAGTGTCTTTTGTTTTGAAACGTCAGATTGTGACACTAGGTCTTGTCATTCACACACAGAAAAAAAACCTTAGAACTAATGTCTATACCACCAGTTAAAAGGATACCTCAAACAGATTTAAAAAAAGTTAGGCGCTAATGTTTTTTTAATATTTTACTATACTCTACTATCGGTTTATTTACAAATTAAATAGTATGGTTCGGCGAAATCAGTTCGTTTTATTTCATGGCAAGTTTGAGAAAAGCACTATACAAATCTCGATGAGAAACAGGGTTACAGGCCGCGTATCCCTATCTGGCCTCAGTTCCTTCGGCCAGATATATTTACTTGGCCTGTAACCCTTCGTTTCCCGTCCTCTATAGTAATGTACTAATACAGATATACATATTTCAGGACAGAGAAGGAAATCAAGCACTGCCGCATCAAGCAGGAGGGCCGACTGTACGCCATAGGTACAGTCACGTTCGAAAGCCTGGTCGAACTTGTCTCGTACTACGAGATACACCCGCTCTACAAGAAAGTACGGCTGTGGTATCCAATCAGCGACGACATTGTTAGAAAGATTATATCTGTGAGTATTTAAGTCATACTGTAACTATCATAACCAGACATTTGACTTTTCATAGCAATGTATGGAAAACATATTAACTTGCTTTTATAAATCGCTGTTAACCGCTGTTAAAATTATTCGATGATATGACATATCGCTGGCTGTGTGACTCAAACTCGTATAATGGCTTACGAGGTTGTGTCTAAAAAATATATTTTTGTACAATATACATACATTTCATATACGAGGTTGAGTCATACACCCTGGACATTCGAGGTTGAGTTACAAAACCATCGATATAAATACCCTCGCCAAGTATATTGATTTAAACTTTCACGATTATCACTCATATTTTAAAGACAAACGGGTCTTAATCGCGTAAACTTACGTTTAATTATATCCTGACGTTTCGGGCATGACGTTACACCCGTGGTCAC
Source organism: Thaumatotibia leucotreta (assembly GCA_025490895.1). Classification (NCBI taxonomy): domain Eukaryota; kingdom Metazoa; phylum Arthropoda; class Insecta; order Lepidoptera; family Tortricidae; genus Thaumatotibia; species Thaumatotibia leucotreta. The sequence goes on from JALPQI010001929.1 coordinate 43,496, forward strand.
AGGCAGACTACCTACCTGTCTGCCTGTGACCACGGGTGTAACGTCATGCCCGAAACGTCAGGATATAATTAAACGTAAGTTTACGCGATTAAGACCCGTTTGTCTTTAAAATACCCTCGCCAAGATTAGAACATGGAACCTGCTTTTATGGATCACTAGGTCACGGAAAATGACTAATAGTGTTTTGGAAACGAAAATCGTATCATATCTCAATTTTGTTTATCCCTTTATTGGTGTTTCATATTTATCGAAATATTTATATTTAAATCACATTTATCAATGTCGCAGGAACCCGATGACAGTTCAGTGTACGGAACCCCCGGATACATGGACCCCACATCCTTCACCTCCAAGGTACGTAAGGTACCAATTTTCTCTAATACATTATTCGTGTACTAACTGGAATGCTAAATATTTTGCGTCTCCTCTATAGATCTGCTCTGTGAGTTTTTATAAATGGTGAACGGGCCAATTTGGTGAGACTTAATATATAATCTGTTAATTAAGCTTGTGCCTAAAATGTTTTAATTCTGCTTTACTGTACTTGTCTATGTAAATACATTCACGGAACTAACATTTTTATCCCTTTATTCATAAAGGTCTCCTAACTTAGCAAGCCGATGAGTAACGTTGAAAATTTTCGGATTAAATACCGTATCTTTCCAAAAAACTCGTTTATTCCGGATTTTTTCGGAAAAATCAATTTAAGTTTCCACTTTAATTTTCAACTCTAAACCAATGTTCATTAGATCTAATTTTCACTTATACCAGGAGAACGCGATGTCATCGAGGAAAAGTAAATTGAAATAGATGGAAGCGAGTGACAGTGACAGTGATATTGATTATTTCTGTAAAAACCCGAAAGAAACGGAAAATACGAAATTTTCGTACATTCCCGAACAAACATTTGATTTTTGCCAACATTTTTAACGCTACCGATGAGTAAGTACTGTTTTACTTTCCGTCTTAAAGAAATTGATACGACATAACATAAAGGGACAATCAATACATATCGGCGTGCTAAGTTAGGATACGTTTATGAATAAGGGGTTAGTTTCTAAATCGTAAGCAAGGTGAGTTAACCTTTTCGCCGCCACGTCTATAAAAAAAAACATGCCACCTACGCCCAGCAAATTGCACGTAAACAGCTGTCAAATTTGTATTTTTAAATGAAGGTGCAATAGTATTATTAATTTTGTGACTTGATATTAAGTCGTTGGCGTGTGAGGCAAGAAATGTTCGGAGTTCAGATCAAGTTATTGGCCGCGAAAGGGTTAAGGTGGTACAATTTAACATCCCAAATACAATTTAATGAGGAATCTTTCCGAAATCTGTGGCTGTTTAGTACCACTATTTGGGTCAAAATTCTTTTCGTTGTCCTGTTTCATACCACTCTGTCACGCTTTTAGTAGCTGTTTTGACTCAGTATATGAAACAAATCCGGTACACTTGTATTTCTTTTTCACGCTAGATTTTAATCCATATATCAGAAATTGAAAACAAAACATCATCTCATACAAAAATCACCACTGCGTCATATTTTTTAGGGACACAAAATAAGACAACGAAAAGAATTTTGACCCATTTGCTTCACAAGTTAAGCTGTGCAATGCCTTCATAATCAGCCAAAAAGCCAAAACACGTTTTGACTTTGACTATGTAAAAACACACTTGCGAAACTTGACATGTCTTGGTCTCTTGTTGTATTTGTAGCTATAACTTACATCGTCATAGCACCTACCTTACATATACCTTATTATCAAACCGCGATTAGAATGGGATTCGAAAGTACTGTTGACACAAAAGTGTATAAGGATCTAGCAATCTAGGATACTATACTGCCCTCCTAAGCGAAATAGCGATATCTCTAAAATAGAGGCATTTGAAAATGGAATCGTCAGCTAGAATTTAAGGTGCATGTTTGCATTAAAGTTTATATTTAGATATCGCTATTATGCTTAGCAGGGCAGTATATATTCATAGTTTAAGGTGGAATGTCACGGTCAGCTAGGCACTACTACGCCAATAGATGGCGTTACAGTGCCTAGCTGGTGCGAATTCTACGTATTTTTAAATTTTATGTATGATAATGGAAATATTTTTAATAAGTGATGTGTTTGCCTAAAATAAACTGCTATTTCTAATGTGGCCAACTAAATTTCAGATGAGGTTTAATTTACAAAATAAGTTTATTTGAATAAATACGAAACGCTGTGGCGCTTGCGAAGTATGCACACACACATTCAAACCCTTATTCGTTGACGAAACTGATTGCTTATTTCTTGGGAACGTGTTTTGAACTTGGATTAGTCTAAGTTGGATGACCGTCTGACGCACATTCATGAGGACCAAGGTTCAAATCTCGTAATATCAAGATATATATTTTTTGCTTTATAAGACTTTTTATGTTTTTATTGATACTTTACCTATAATCACAATTACTCCAGTATTATCAAACCGCGATTAGAATGGGATTCGAAAGTACTGTTGACACAACAGTGTATAAGTCAATCTAGGATATATTCATAGTTATATTCATATATTCATGGTTTAAGTGCAGAGACTTACAGACAATAGATTAATTAATCACTCACTACATCTATAAACAACTCTTTTCTTGGTAAATATTGTGTCATTTGTTATGTGAACAGTACTTCTGAATCCCTTTCTTATTCCGATTTGATAATAATGCCTGTGGCCTATCCCACAAATCTTCACAAGCGTACAATTCTACAAAATTGTATAAATTCCCATATAAAATAGTTGTCAACTTTGTAGAATTGTATGCTTGTAAAGTTTTGTGGTATTGGCCCCTGAACTAGCCACCTAGGTTTAATTTTGGTAACCTTATTTATTTACTTAAAAACGTTTTCAGGTGATGTTATGGCATCCAGTTCCGGTATTTTTTGCATGGTCAATGTGGAATAGACCATACTACAAAAAACCGGACCTGGATGATCTAACAGGTGTACAATCAGATTGGGACGGAATCTATTCTATGACCTCAGACAAGTTTTCATGTATGTATAGTTATATATTTGATATTTCTAGTCACTTTAATTATTAGATTCCTTCCCATTCCAATCACGCGCGGAATACATTGATAAAGAAAACAGATCAATACATAAATTCAGTGTTTTATTTACATCATTTCATATTATTTTTATTTATTCTTTCTGGTTTTAGTAGGTACTATCTCTGTCAATATACAGTTTTTATAAAATATCACTAGTGTTGGCAACATGTTTTCTATAAAAGTTTCGTCGGTCATTTGTGACACCTGCAGTTGGCCTTGGATCTGAAATGAGAATACTCATTGTTAAAATGGTGTCTGATGATTACTGGAATAAAAAATACAGTTCAGATTTAAAATTAATTGCATGCAAAAAATACGCAAGTAATTATAGCGGGTTACACTAATTAGCTACACATTCTGTATCGCGGAAGAGCAAAGCAGTATTGTTCATCCTTGAATATGGACTTCCGCAAAGTAACGCCTGATTCAATTAATCAGTTCAGATTTATCTAGTTAGATGGTGGTGATCCTGACTGCGAAGTTAGGGAGGGAGCCTGGGTTCAAAACAGGTTCAGTGAGTATCTACAAAAAGGTTATAGTTTTAAAAGTTGAAGGCCTGCTGGAACTCATCATCCCTCGGGAAACTAACGTTTCCGGTATTTACATAAAAAATATGTTATACTTATAATATATATTGCTATTTATCTACATGACAAGTTTCCTGGGTTATTCCAATCCGTGGAGCAGTTGTTTCGAAAACAACAAATGTTTTTATTATAATATAAGCATAGTGAAAATATGTAATAAAAATCTGTTGAAATAGTGGGAGGAAAGATACTCTACCGGACTTACCTTTTGATTTCTCCGTAATATAGGTAGTATAATTTCTACAAGGCTTCCCTTACGAGTTTTTCCCGAGCCCGAGTATCGGTGTTTTTTATAGCCTTTCCTTGGCGTTTGTGGCACCATCCTCATGTAAATCACTGTAGATGCCACGCTATACAATATTTCAAACAATCGTTAGCAATTTAGCGTCAATTCGGATTATACTAACCAAAGTAACCAAATGACTGCCGGTGATTTTGAAAGAAAGAGTGACGTTTGAATTTAGTGTTGCCGACGTTGCCGTGCCAAATGGATTATACGTTCAGTTACACGCGACTATCATTTAGTACGCACATTTATTTTAATAACATTAAATGTAAGAAGTCCAACCTATATAATAGTAGAGTAAACGTAACTATAATGTATATATTTTCTATAATAAATGGTCTTCTGACACAAAATATAAAAATCAAGCAAATCGATCGAATACGGAATATCATAAAATAGTACGCGGGTTGGCTATTGGGTGTATATATGACCTATATGGCAACATTAGCAACGCTTTCCGTTTGATGCAGTTTGATGGAACAAAATAAAATAACAAATTGCACGACATGCGTTCGGTTTGACAGAGCGGCAACGCAGCATTTGTGGTCAACTGGCAACGTCGCTTTTTAACGCACACGCCGAAGATACGATTGGTGTATGTCACTGTCGCCGCCGACCCACACATTGACAAATTTGTATTAAAATAAAGTAGTGTTTTAAGCTATTATTTGACCATTTTTATTACGGAAATAGAATTTGCCGCAAATAAATATCAAAATTATTGTGGATGAAAGTGGTTTCATTGTAAAACTATGCTCCATTTACCCATATTTGAATAAATCAATTAGTATGAAAAACGAACCACCTTAAATGCAGAGACTTACAGGCAATAGATTGATTAATCACCCACTACATCTATAAACAACATTTTTCTTGGTAAATGTTGTGTCAACAGTACTTTCGAATCCCCTTCTGGCTTACTACCGCGAAAATCGAAATTCGGAAATTTCGAGGATATTTCTCTGTCACTCAAACGAAGGCATCTTTAGAGTGAGAGAGACAAATCCTCGAAATTCACGAATTTCGTTTTTCGCGCTAAGGTTCTTCTTTCGCTGATTCTGGTTTGATAATACTAGTTCCAACGGGTGACCAAGTCCTATGAATAATTAGGACAAGCTACTGATCATATATTTCATTTCAAACTTACAAGTTACGGCGCCAAATCACGGTAACAACATACTTTTCATACGATTGCATAATACCATTTGGCTTTAGTTGTGTCCCCTGTTACTGTAGAGTATAATATAATTTCTCAAGCTTGCTACGGAATGTTGATGTTACTTTAAATTAAACCCAGAAATACTATGTATCCGGTGTCATGTGCTAAGATGACATGTAACGAGATTTCATGTATTTATTTCACACCTAGGACTGCAAACAAACTGTCTTTTGTTTTGAAACGTCAAATTGTGACACTAGGTCTTGACATTCAGCCACAGAAAAAATAAATAACCTAAGAACTGAATGTTTATACCACCAGGTAAAAGGATTCCTCAAACAGATTAAAAAAAAAGTTAGGCGCGAATGTTTTTTTTAAATGTTTTACGATACTGTAACTGTACTATTGGTTTATTTACAAATTAAATAGTATGGTTCGGCGAAATCAGTTCGTTTTATTTCATGACAAATTTGAGAAAAGCACTATGCACATTTTGGCGAGAAACAGGGTTACAGGCCTTTATCCCTATCTGGCCTCAATTACTTCGGCCAGATATATCTACTTGGCCTTTATCCCTTCGTTTCCCGTCCTCTATAGAAATGTACTATTACATATTATCCTATGGCTTTTTCTAGTGTAAGGCACTGTTAATACCACGAGCGATGAGATATCTGCTATATAAACCAACAAAAGATAAACGCTCCCATTTAAACAAAAGAGACACGGCGATGTCTATAGTTATTCGCTCAGCTACGATAAATATCACCGTGTCTCTGTTTACATACATGATGGAGCGGAACGACCATCTTTCCCGCTACCGACCGAATCTCCAGGTAAATTCACGAAAGCTGGCACGAATGGATCGAGTAAGTGACAGAATGTATCTATGTGTGGATGTCAAAATGACAGTAGATACAGGTTGGTATAGCACGGCCTAATACACACAATTCATTTCATTCATTCCATTCGTGCCAGCTTTGGTGAATTTACCTGTACCAACTATTTCGATGAACTTTCAGTATAGTACCAACATCGAAATATCTTAACATGTTAACCCCTCATACAAAGTGAGTGATTAAGTTAGAGTTCTAAGGTATGGAAAAGTCAATTTTCCATGTACGTTTTCGATCTTGGTCCCATACTGGAAGTTCATTGTAATGGTTAGTAGACTCGGTCGGTAGCGGGATGGATCGTCGTTTCCGTTCTAACCTGTATAATTCATCGGGTATAGTGCAATACCGCGTAACTAACAAATTCGATTAGGGTCAATTTGAGTGTCAATTGTTTGATATTTCAACTCTATCTGCTTCGGTAGTTACGCGGTATTGCACTATCCCCGACGATATGGTTAGTACAGGTGTAGTGAGAAATTACTTGCCTTCGGAAACGTTCGTAAACACATGCTGTTTCAGGCAGTGTCACCGAGTCTGACTGAAGTAGCATGACAGCTATTACTGTCAGTCTCAGTGAGATAGACTGAAACAGCATGACGTTGACGAACGTTTCCGAAGGCAAGTCATTTCTCACTACATCTGTATATCTGTCTAACGTGTATTTATCCGCCAGGGTTGCCACCTTTTATTTTATAAGACAAAATAGTATTTTTATGAAAATGTTTACAAAATATAGTACTTACAGGAAAAGAGAGGAAAAAAAAATTGTACACCTATTTATCCTTCCGTTTCAAAATTCCAAACAATTACAAAATTGAAGCCACTGGCGATATAATAAAAATATAGTATTTTACGTACTATATTGCTATTGTATATTATATAGTACAGTCGAGTAAAATATAGTACGATACTATATATTATAGTACGGGTGGCAACCCTATCCGCCATCTAGTTCTAATTTCCAAATATGGTCTTCGTTAGCAATACCGAAATATGGTTAAGTAGTAGATAGATTTTGTTAGTGTTGATTCTTGTAAATGTTCCACATTAGATTTTTGCCAATACTAACATGAGTAGAGCTACTGTCAATCTTAAAGCGCGTCCGCATTTTCGGGATTTATTTACGCGACTATTTAGCAATTCAATATTTCACAAATCGTTTTAACCTTTTGACCGCCAATGTGGACATTTGGCATTTAATTGTTTCTTTGGTTATGGAGGTCCATTTCTAAACAGCTCATCTTAAAGTTGGCATTATTTATTTACTTACCTATTTTTACCCTCTCGTAGTGGTTGGGAAATCGTTTCGCAGCTGGGCGATCAAATTATTATAACTTATTTTTTTAAGTTTTATTTTCTACTACTAACTAGTTACTACTAGTTTTACTTAATATTAAACCCAAAATAACGCATGAAGGGTTCACGGAAAGCATATGCCTAGTCAATTCAAATTTTAAAAAAACAACTTTAGCCCTAACACTATAAGTCTGCCCTGAATTTCATAAAGACATGGACCTTTCATATGGATTAACACTAATTTTATTACCAGGGCTCGGAGTTGTCATCTAATAGCAAGCTATGGAGTCGACATTTGCCATAAATCTAAAATTTTATTCATACTCATACTCATTTATTAAATTTATCTTTAAATGCCTTTATAGCGGTGGTGTATGATAAATAGCAATTTTCCATATTAAAATTCAATTATTATCTAAATTCATACTCATACTCATTCTTTTAATTTAGAACGAAATTAAACTATAAATAAATAAATCATTTGAATAGACATAAATTATATTGTAAATAAAAAAAATAAAAATAAAACATTATTTTCGTAATGTGCTCCTAGTTTCCAATATCCATAGAACTTGTAGATACCGGAATGAGTGCCTCAAAATTTTGACAAGGTACGGCAATTGTATTGACCATTTCAAAATAACAATTGTAAGACGAGTAAATAATGGCAACTTTGTCCATATTTTCTGGGGTGAAACTGGCTCTATATTGGTTGAAACTCCACTTGTGACTTGAAAAAGATCGTTTTACGTCAACGGAAGTTAGCGTAGCATATTCTAGAAGTCGCTCAAATTGTTCAGTACTTGCCATGTGCCTTAAGTTGATGAAGTCCGGATTTCTATTGAGTACACTTTCCAATTTATTTTTAACTGTTTCAGGGCCGAAAATTGTTAAAAATTGTCTTAATTCGTCTAGTATTTGAAAATTTTGCTTAATAGGTTATTCAATTGTGTAATTGAATCAACAATAAGTTCAAAGTTATCTTTTATATAACTTAGCTCGTTTTGCATATTACCGTTTAATAGTACAGTTTGGGAATTTAAAATTGCGATGGCATCTCTACTGTTCAATAATAATGAGTTGCATAATAAAATGCGGCCACTGATTGACACTGATACGTTATGACTGCCAGCAAACATACTAATCAATTTTATTAACGGTCAGTACTCCTTTAGAGATCATTTTCAGCATAGTTTGTATAATTATAAATGTTGAAATATTCAAGTCATAAAATTGTAATTTAATGTAGTAAAAAAATATATTTTTATTGGGTATTAAAATACGTAATAACTTATGCACGACCGCTATAAAGGCATTTTAAGATGAATTAAATAATGAGTATGAGTATGAATAATATTTTAAATTTATGGCGAATGTCGACTCCATAGCTTGCTATTAGTCTTACCGTGCGATGACAATTCCGAGCCCTGTTTATTACAATGCATATGGTGAGAATTGCACTTTTTAAGTGTAAACTTAGACACAGAAAGCGATCTTTTTCTACACGCCCGCAAGAATGAATTTCCATAGTCCTTTCCTGCACGATCTAGTTGGTATAGCCGAGATTGTATTTCTTCCTCGCATAATGCATTGTATGATATTCGTGTTGTTGTAGACTTTTTCTTTAACTCGTGCCAGTTTAAGGCACTCACTTTAACCTTTCATAAACTCAATAAAGTCGTATTTCTTTTGTTTGATTGATTTTACAAACAAACGACATTCATCACTATTCGTTACATAGCAACGTATAATATAAATTTTAAAGAAAATAGTATGGTTGGCCTTACGAAGTTAAAATCACTGACACTCGTAGAAAAAAACCCACTCTAAAATAATGTATGAAATTCGTGTCGAAATGCAAGGTGTTTTACTGCGACCATAAATAACATGGACGTCTAACGCCAGCTCAAAAATGCCCCCAAAAACAATTGTTCAATTGTGCCAAGATGGGCAGGACATAGCGCTTTTCTTAACACCGCGCATATGTCGACGCAACATCTTTGACAAATGCTATAGAATATAGCCAATCAAAACTTTGATGGACCAATCACAACTATTTTTAAATGGCGGTTTAAGTTTTTATAGGTTGACATTGAAATTCATTACCGTGACGCATTGAAAAGGGGGTGACACTTGTCAACTAAAATTCAGGACCGTTTTTGAAAGGCAATTTAATATGGCCTGCGGCTTCCATGTTTTATTTGTTCGTAGGTGTTTTATGAATTCGTGTGACTTTAAAAAACTCACTCCGTTCGTGTTTTAAGCTCAACGACACTTATAAGAAAAATCCCAAAATTCAACTTGTAACATTAACTATTGACCCATTCCATCAGGTGACCGTAAAAGCGCTATACGACTACCGAGCGCGGCAAGATGACGAGCTGTCTTTCTGCAAGCACGCGATCATCACCAACGTGGACAAACCCGACGCGGGCTGGTGGCGTGGTGACTACGGCGGCAAGCGGCATCATTGGTTCCCCGCCAATTACGTGCAGGAGATCGAGACTCGGGTGCCCGACATTGCTGTGAGTCACATTACGCTACACATAGTAACAATGCAGCATTAGTTTCATCAACAAGCCCGACGCGGGCTGGTGGCGTGGTGACTACGGCGGCAAGCGGCACCATTGGTTCCCCGCCAATTACGTGCAGGAGATCGAGACCCGGGTGCCCGACATCGCTGTGAGTCACATTACGCTACACATAGTAACACTGCAGCATTAGTTTCATCAACAAGCCCGACGCGGGCTGGTGGCGTGGCGACTACGGCGGCAAGCGGCATCATTGGTTCCCCGCCAATTACGTGCAGGAGATCGAGACCCGGGTGCCCGACATTGCTGTGAGTCACATTACGCTACACATAGTAACACTACAGCATTAGTTCAACCAACGTGGACAAACCTGACGCGGGCTGGTGGCGTGGCGACTACGGCGGCAAGCGGCACCATTGGTTCCCCGCCAATTACGTGCAGGAGATCGAGACTCGGGTGCCCGACATCGCTGTGAGTCACATTACGCTACACATAGTAACACTGCAGCATTAGTTTCATCAACAAGCCCGACGCGGGCTGGTGGCGTGGCGACTACGGCGGCAAGCTTCTTTTATCTAACTGTACATTGAAATTTAAATTTAAAATCCCTGTATTCCTAACGCCATTTTGAGACTATAATGTCATATGAACTTTTCTGCATTCGGCTTAATTTAAGAGATAATGACATGTTTTTCAGATAGTTTTCATCTTGACATACTCTCTGACGGAAGTTAGAGAAAATTACAAAGAAGTATCAGAAAAATGTTAAACAAAAAAAATTCAATAAGTACTTAAATAAAAAAATAATTCCCTACATTTTTTTACTAGTATAAAAAAATTAAAAAAATCAGAATTAAAAAAAAAATTGGTTGCCTGTAAAGTCGGTATACGGGCGAAAGTTTTACGTGACAACGACTTTTTATGTCTGTCTCTCTCGCTCTTAGGCGGGCTAACCATGCCCGAGTGGAAGGGACACGTGCCTCTCACTCGCTCTCATTGTGAGCGCATAACGTGAGCGGAGCGTAACGCAGTTTCTTGAAGTGTCACCCGGCAAACCAATTTATAAGACGTTGTCACGTCAAAAAAAAATTTTTGTCCGTAAATTACATATGTCTCATAATATTGTTTACTTCTATTGGCATCAAATTTACATTGGTAAAGTCTGTCGGTATACTCATTCCCACCCTATAGATGCAAAACCGAACATGAGAACAGTGCGGGAGGGGTGTATCTACTGTTTATAAAAACATCGTCATCCATTTCCGTCTAGTATTCACCGGTCTAACCAACGCCTACCCTTTCAGAGTTGCCTGGAAACCGACGCAAGCGCCCTCGGTTCCTGGCAAAAGGGCGTAGTGGACGTGAACGGCGCTATAGTAGACCTCTTCGTGGGAGAAGAGGATGGGACACCGCGCTGGCTGGTCCGGATCCAGAGTCCTAGCATGTGTGCGCCGTTCGAGATGCGAGCGCCTAACAATGAGTTGGCTCTTGAGTGGCTGTCCGCTATCAAAGAGGCCGCACACAGGTATATTTTCAGTGACTTTTGGGGCTAATGGGTGTCAATAGCGCTATAGTGGACTTCTTCGTGGAAGAGGACGGGACACCGCGCTGGCTGGTCCGGATCCAGAGTCCTAGCATGTGTGCGCCGTTCGAGATGCGCGCGCCTAACAATGAGTTGGCTCTTGAGTGGCTGTCTGCTATCAAAGAGGCTGCACACAGGTATATTTTCAGTGACTTTTGGGGCTAATGGGTGTCAATAGCGCTATAGTGGAATTGTTCGTGGAGAGGACGGGACATTGTGCTGGCTGGTCCGGATCCAGAGTCCTAGCATGTGTGCGCCGTTCGAGATGCGTGCGCCTAACAATGAGTTGGCTCTTGAGTGGCTGTCCGCTATCAAAGAGGCTGCACACAGGTATATTTTCAGTGACTTTTGGGGCTAATGGATGTCAATAGCGCTATAGAGGACTTGTTCGTGGGAGAGGACGGGACATTGCGCTGGCTGGTCCGGATTCAGAGTCCTAGCATGTGTGCCCCGTTCGAGATGCGCGCGCCTAACAATGAGTTGGCTCTTGAGTGGCTGTCCGCTATCAAAGAGGCCGCACACAGGTATATTTTCAGTGACTTTTGGGGCTAATGGATGTCAATAGCACTAAGTAGACTTGTTCGTAGAAGAAGACGGGACAACGCGCTGGCTGGTCCGGATCCAGAGTCCTAGCATGTGTGCGCCGTTCGAGATGCGCGCGCCTAACAATGAGTTGGCTCTTGAGTGGCTGTCCGCTATCAAAGAGGCCGCACACAGGTATATTTTCAGTGACTTTTGGGGCTAATGGATGTCAATAGCACTAAGTAGACTTGTTCGTAGAAGAAGACGGGACAACGCGCTGGCTGGTCCAGATCCAGAGTCCTAGCATGTGTGCGCCGTTCGAGATGCGCGCGCCTAACAATGAGTTGGCACTTGAGTGGCTGTCCGCTATCAAAGAGGCCGCACACAGGTATATTTTCAGTGACTTTTGGGGCTGATGGATGTCAATAGCGCTATAGAGGACTTGTTCGTGGGAGAGGATGGGTTAACGCGCTGGCTGGTCCGGATCCAGAGTCCTAGCATGTGTGCGCCGTTCGAGATGCGCGCGCCTAACAATGAGTTGGCTCTTGAGTGGCTGTCGGCTATCAAAGAGGCTGCACACAGGTATATTTTTGGGGCTAATGGATGTCAATAGGGCTATAGTGGACTTGTTCGTGGGAGAGGACGGGACATTGCGCTGGCTGGTCCGGATCCAGAGTCCTAGCATGTGTGCGCCGTTCGAGATGCGCGCGCCTAACAATGAGTTGGCTCTTGAGTGGCTGTCCGCTATCAAAGAGGCCGCACACAGGTATATTTTTGGGGCTAATGGATGTCAATAGCGCTATAGAGGACTTGTTCGTGGGAGAGGATGGGTTAACGCGCTGGCTGGTCCGGATTCAGAGTCCTAGCATGTGTGCGCCGTTCGAGATGCGTGCGCCTAACAATGAGTTGGCTCTTGAGTGGCTGTCCGCTATCAAAGAGGCTGCACACAGGTATATTATCAGTGACTTTTGGGGCTAATGGGCTTTAGTCAATCGCGCTACAGAGGACATTCGTAGGGGAAGAAGACAGTGTCAATCGAGTTATATAGTTCATCATACCCGAATAATTAAAGTATCTGTCAGATAAATATTGATGTCCTTTTTGTTTATATGCTTGAGGAAGAAGATAGTAATAATTTTATCTAACTGATATCATAATCTAGCGATCGTTGAACGGGCTGTAAGTATTTGACGCTGACTATACATGTATTTCTCAATCACTGTAGTTATTTAATTTTATCATTATGTAAACAACAACTTTAAATGACATTAACTAACAGTCGCCATCAGATACATCGAAACGGCTATACACACAGGTGGTCACAAATATCTGAGCACACCTCTATTGCTGATGGAATGTGCAAGTTCAGATATTTTTGAGCATCTTGGCAGCTCCGATAGATCTGATGGCGACTATACAAAGTCTAAACATATTTGTCTGAATTCGTCTCGCTGTTACTAACCTTGTTATTTTCATTTAGCGCGAGCGCAAGATCACTTCAGCACCGCAAAATGGAGCGCACTTGGCGCATCGCCCGCGAGATGTCCGACCTGATAGTCTACTGCCGATCCGTGGCCTTCAGCCAGGACCGGCTGCGCAACAAGGGCTTCATCTTCCACGAAATGTCCTCATTCCCAGAAACCAAGGCAGAACGCCTCATGTGCCAACAAGACAACAATTTCTTCCTCAAATACCACACCATACAACTCAGCAGGATCTACCCCAAAGGCCAACGTATAGACTCTTCCAATTACGGCCCAGTACAATTCTGGAATTGCGGCTCGCAAATGGTAGCGCTGAACTACCAAACAGCTGATAAACCTATGCAACTAAACATGGGGAAGTTTAAAGAGAACGGTGGTTGTGGGTTTGTTTTGAAACCCCAGTTCATGTTTGAGGATGGTTATAATCCGTATGATAAGCGGAGTATAGAGAGGAAGGTTAGCCCAGTGACCGTAATGCTTAGGATTATCGGGGCGAGGCATCTTTGCAAGTCTGGACGGGGCACGGCGAGTCCCTTTGTGGAGGTTGAGATCATTGGGGCGGATTATGATTCGGGGACCAAGCTTGTTACGAAGACTGTTGGTAAGTGCTTAGTTGCTTATACTCTTGATGATTTTGAATCGCATCTTAGCATTGATATTTAACTATTTGAACACCAAAAACTGTTTAAGAGTTAAGATGTGTGCTGACGTGTCTACAACGCTGGCACATAAAGGTGGCGGACACAAATAATACAAAAAGGAACAAAATATTTTTATTTCAAGGTTTCCGTAACGGGTATTTGATTTTTTATGTTTCCTTAACTTATCGAAAGTATTATTTTGAAAGTTAACGATGTCTCTTGATGAATGCTAAATTGCCGATGTCACGATGAAATTTAAAACATTGATATTAAGAACAGTCAAGTTAAAACATGAAAGTAAGAAGTAAATAAGAATATAAAAACCTGTATTAACAAAATTTACTAAGCCTATTGTTCTGCTGGCATACATTAATAATTTACTTGAATAGATAACAAAAAAATATGCTAAGGATTTTAAAGAAAACAAATACCATACCATGTACTACTTGCATTTAGGAACTTACGCGAGACTCTGTAAAGTTCAATTTCGCTTAAAAGTCACGACTGCCAGGCATCAGTGTCGCACCATATCGTTTCGGCTTTTGGCGATCAAAAGGTTAAAAGTTAACATTCACATCATCACATCATCAGCCTGTGATAGTCCACTGCTGGACGTAGGCCTCTTCTATTAATTATGCTTAGGCGACGCATTAGGAGGTAAATGCCCATAATCGCCACGCAAGCGGATTGGTGATCGCAGTAATGTGTCCACTATGATGACGCTGCTGCCCATCATCAATCGTTATCAAAAATGGCCAATGACACTTCAATCCTTTAGGCGACTCTTACGACACCCGCAGGAGGAGTTGGGGTGGTGACAAATGTATTCTTCCTGCTGTCACCACACGGCCAAGTTAATATTAATTTTGATTGATTTACAGCTGACAACGGCATAAACCCTATATGGAACGACATATGCGAGTTCGAAGTGTTCAACCCCGAACTGGCTCTCATCCGGTTCCTTGTACAAGACGAGGACATGTTCGGGGACCCTAACTTCATCGGACAGGCCACCTATCCGCTGAAGGTTTGTGTCATGTTTCTTATTAATGTTGCTGCTGGAATTCGAATTACTTAACCAGCAGTGTTATTCACTAAGGAAACAGCCTTGCTGTCAGTGCTGTGTCAGCGCTGCGGCAGCGTCGAGCCTAAAAATGGTATTCACTAAATGTACTTCAAAAGATACTAGTGCTCGGCGACGAATGCGGCGTGAGCTGGAACTACACTGCGTCGAGAGTTTGACGTTTAATAGTACGAACTTCGTATTCTCTAACGAAAAACAGCGACGAACTCGCCTACAACCTCGCTCACAGCCTCGATTCCTAATGTCAAATAAAACAGCTAGGATTTTAGACAAGGCTGTCTCGACATCGAGCTCGTTGACGAACGCAGCGTCGAATGTGTGAATAAGAGAATAGCACAGCTGGCTCGATAACATGAAAAACTGGACCAACAACAAAGACGCGGTCACGCTGACAAGGCGGGCCAAGAACAGAAAAGATTTTGTAAAGGTGGCCACCGACGCCCGATAGGGAGAAGAACTTACATTTCAATCAACTATACCATGAACCACTTGGCGACCCGTGTAATAGGATTGATGACTGGCAAGTCAAATCAACATTTTTTTAGGGTTCCGTAGTGAAATAGTTTCGCCATATCCGTCTGTCTGTCCGCAGCATAGCTCACAGGCCGTTAGTACTAGACATTTGAAATTTGGTACAGGTATACATATTAATCACGCCGACATAGTGGTGAATTAAAATGTAGAAAAAAATTTTTTTTGGGTACCTAGTAGTAAAGTGGCATGATTGTTTTATTTTGCTGTAATCCTATAGTCTTTCAAAAATAATAAGGGTTTCAAAAGAAAGTATTTTCGTAAAGTCAATATTTTCGGAGATAACATTTAAAAAAAAAAAAATTCTCGCCACCTGTAACTTGATCTCTGGGTCCAAAAAAAACATGAATAGTGGGCTTATAAAACACTTTAAAATCATACTATTTGAAACATAATGGGCCCAGCCGTTTTTAAATAACTACGGAGCCCTACACTGAGCTCTTGGCCGGTTTTTATTATTTTTCTGCTGGGATTCGAATCCGCATTATCCGACGCCATCTTACATTTCAATCAACTGTACCATGAACCACTCGGCCATCCGTGTAATTTAACGTTTGGAGCAAGTATGGATACGTATAAAGCTCGTTCGTACCTAATTATTTTATCTAGTAAACAGTTTATTCATTAGATTATCATATAAGAGCATATTATCGCTTATTCTGTTAAAAAATAAACTATACAAAAATATGTGACTCCGTTCCATTGCTCTAACACACACATTTCAAGGTGAAAGTGGCCATTTTATTTTTTTACGAATGACGTAAGTTACATACTATTCAAGTACTATTTTGATAGTCATACATAATAACAGTTAAATTTCCATTATTAATAAAAGGACACGCGGTCACTTACATTACACTCTTACGTGGAATTGCCTGATGACCTTTTAAAAGGTTTATGAGCGCTTACGAGGTAATTGAAATGAAATATACTTATTAATTTTACAGGGTCTAAGGACTGGGTATCGAAGCGTGATCCTGACCAACGGATATTCGGAAGAGCTGGAGCTCTCGTCCCTTCTGGTCCACTTGAAGCTGGTCCAAGGCCGCTGATCGGTATACACGACCACGCTCAAAAATAGTGGTCACAAACGCAAAGATAACTGTACTACTGCTTAACTAACGTGTTGTAAACACACCAATTTTATATACAATTTTACATACATTTGATACTGATACGAATTTGTGGTTGAAACATAGATAAGGAATTTAAGACAGCTTTCTTTTACCAAAATCCGACAAAAAGGCGTTGGAGCGACGGCTTAGTTTATCGTGATTGTTATATTCGATTATGTCTTTGAATGTACCAATCATAGCTAATGTCCAATCCGATATATATATACAGGGTGTCCCAAAAGTATGGTACACGAAAGGAAAGTACCTTAAATAAAGTAGATTTGCTCAAAGAAGACTTAAAAAAAAATTTACTCGATATTCAAAGATTTTCTAAGAATTACTTGCTTCTTCTGGCAATCGGACCGACTTAACTGTAAAAAAACCCTGTTTTTATAATGAGTTAATGACAATCTAAAAAATGTCTGAGTAACATTGCATGAAATTACTTATTGAGTCGAGGCATGATTTTTTAAGAAAATCTGTGATGTAGAATTACTAACTTTTAAAAATAACTAAGTCTTGAAATAAAACTATGATAACAACAACGGATAAACTCGCGTATATTTATTAAATTTAACTTCATCCCGACGTTTCGAGAACTTTACAGGGTTTGTGGTCTGCGGGCGGGGGTGTCGTGTACCTATTCCTCGCGGTAACCGAAGAAAATATTATAACTAAGTCTTCTTTGAGCAAAGTACACTATCTACGATATTTAAGGTACATTCCCTTCATGCCCCATAATTTTGAGAACCCTGTATATACGAGTGACAGCGGGTGCCTGGGTATTGCGACGTCTATTGCCTTCTTTAAGGTGGTGATAAACTGATAAATGTTTTTTATACCAATTTTAGCCTAGAGCCAATTATAAACGGTCGTCATTTGTTGAATTGTAACAGCAATATAGTAACGCTGCAGCTAACATTAAGTTTAATAATATAAATGAAGGGTCCACGGAAAAAACATGTACAGTACTTAAAAAAATAAAGGCAAATTCACACCTTATCTCTGTTAAAAGTAAGGTGGTTTTTCCTTCTGTAATTTGAATCGACTATACATCTTCTTTCCGTGGACCTTTCGAATGTAAGTAATAATCAAAAAGATGCCCCAATGAACCTGTACTGTAAAGCCAAATATTTATGACAGGATTAATTAGAAACATATTTAATTAATGTACTTATGCACTAAAGCCACTTTTAGCCACGTATTCCTGACACAATAAGGACATTCCTGAATCTGAATAAAAGGGATAATTGATGTATTACGTTATAATTATGTTGTCTATACCGTGTTTTACACATACTTTACTACGACATTATATGGCAAAAAAACTGTAAAAACTTACAGGAATTTGATGATACACCACCCTCATAATAGAAATAATGGCAATAGAATTTTTATCAACTATCCTACAGAAGAATTTACAGAGTATGTGAAATACTGTTCCACTTAAGAATGGCAAGCACCATTGAAAGTCAGGATTTAATATACATATAACTTAGTATAACTGGGGCGATGATACACAATGCATGTAAGTTGTGCGATTGTTCGTCCTACCTTATAAATACCGCCTTATCATTCTTATCAAATATTTTGAATCGAATGTCTTCTACACACATTTTAAGAATACACTATCTTCTACATTAAGTAATGTAGACGATAGTGTCTCGGTAATTTAGTTTTTACGGTGCTATGTGGTCACGGGCACTAATTAACTTTTATAATAAACCTTACAAATTGATTGTAATAGACTGATTTACTTATGTAAAATTTAGTACTTTTAATCGACCGTAAATCACTGTTTTCACAATTGCCCTCAACGCCTCAAAGTGACTGAATTTAAATGAGCTTCATTATTATTGTCCATCCAAATTAATTATACTTCCGTTTCAAATTACGGTGGAAGATTTCCTGATAATACCTACCATTTAATTTTACACCAATTAGGTACTACCTAATATTACGAAATGCAATATCAACGTGCATATATGTTTGTAGATAGTTTAGTTGCCAGTCGCTAACAATCAGTATTCAGTATAGGTAAAAAACTTAAGTAAGTCACCTGTTGTACAGTCAAGTGCAAAAATAAGTATCGAAAGAATCCGCTCATAAATATGTTATGACGTTCTTATTACACAGAATTAGAGTGCACTGGGACAATAGGCAATGGGAAATTTTTGAACATTTTTGTGTACACCTTATTTTGTCTTTGACTGTATGTAGTATTGATCTATTCAAATAGACAATACATGTTTAAAATGCAAACACAAACAAAACAAATGCCTATATGGATAGATTACAACTACTTACAACAGGAGCTTTTCTTAAAATGTTCACCTATAACGTATCGTAGTTATCTCTCTGTGTCACTTTTTTTTTGCGAGAAAGACAGTTGCGTTTCGTTCGCGGCTAAGCCTTAGCGATTGACATATTGGCTACGCACCCGATATCAAAGGCATTTTACATTTCACAAAACGGCGTTTATGTTTATGAATGACGTCACAAATAAGCATTTACTGAATGATACGTAAGCATAATATTAATAATATCATATTCCGTATATCTATATTTAGTTTTAGTTACAACAGTCTGCAATTTAATATTATTTTAGCAAAATAATTGTATATAAAGCGATATGTATGTAGATTAGATGTGTATAGTTTTTTTGACGCTTTTATATGTAAACGTTTATACACTGTTATGAAATAATTATACGTAGGAATAGACGTAATGCGTTTTTAAAGTTAATCTTAACTAGGTATTATACATTAGTATACTTAAGAATGTATAACGTACTGAATCACACGAGTTATTTGATGGTATTTTAGAACCGCAATATTTAATTAAGTAAATGTGACATTATACATTAATACTGATACATTAATGAACGATCATTATGCATATGATCATAATGTACGGAAAGTTAAGAATTTTTTGAACTAGAGGGCGTTTCATTATTATTTAAAACAAATAGACTCAAGACTTTTATTTTATTGACAGTATTGTGTATTTTCTTTCACATACAGATTTTACAATGCCACTAAAGCAAACCTCAAGGGTTTATATTATAGTACCTATGCGAATCAGCAGCATGTCATACTGCTATGTAATTTTATCTTAGTCCTCGCATTTGCGCGAGCCTGATATATAACTAGGACCAGGGGCCTGTTTCTGAAGTCCCTTTTTGACACTATTAATTAGATAAGGACTTCCGCTTGTATTACAAGTTACAAGCTTTCGAGAAATAGGCCCCAGCAATAACCAATCCTTATGTATATTTACTTTGTCATAGTAATCATTGGAGATACATCTCAATGATACTTCTAGACTAAACAATTTCTTTCTATAAACAAAATGCGTATAATGTGTCTTCAGCCTTGTTATGTTATGACACAAAGTGTATTAAAATTATGTATCACTATGTAGCGGATCGGGATTTATTTAATTTGTGTTACTCACGTTTTTTACAGTATCACATCACTACCGTACATATCCAAATCATGAGTGACCCGAACATTACTATAACAACAGAGTCTCATATATGAATTTAGTAGTATCTACATAATTATATACTTACGTTATGTATACGTATACTTCGTGGTATTCCCTGAATATATTATATAATATTCATCTTGTTTCGTAATCATTACAGCTCTCTTGAATTAGATCTGCAACTCGTCACAAACTATTTAAATCTATAGTATTTAATCAATTATAATAATAAATTAATAACCAATCTGCGAGCATGTTACGTTAGCTCTACAATATCTTATTACATTACATATTTACACATAGGCAGAAAATGTATACTACTTAGTATTTAATAACAAACCCGTATTACGTAATGTATTGAATTGTAGAATGTTTACAATATATTATTATGATGACATTACTTAAAATTAAATATGTTGTTTGTAAGGCACCTGAACCGGACAATGACCGAATGATAAGTACTTCAATTCTTATTTAAAAGACACTAAGGCACTGGTTTCACCGCGAGCTATTTAGCTATGAACTATCGGCTATAAACACGAACAAAAGATACGCACTTACGGGTAAAAAAAAGAGACGGCGGTGATAGCTGGGCGAGTATCGCCGTGTCTCTTTTATTTACAAGGGAGTGCGTATCTTTTGTTCGGGTCAGCTTAGTAGCTCGCGGTAAGACTAAGGCTTCACCTTTTCCCGAATTGAATATATCTGTGAGATAAATTAACATTTCCCTTTTCTTTAATATGCCGGGATAAAAGTATAGTGACAATTTTATCTTACGTATATAATTATCCGTGGATTGTGAATATGTGTAAGTGACATTTTTAGCAACTGCCATTTTACGAGTCATTTGTATAGTCTATCGTTGGGTCTTGTCGGCTAAAGGTGTCGAACGCTGGGCCACTGACCTATGTATGTACAGTCAAGAAAATCGATTCACGTACCTTTTTCGCTCTTGTCATTATATGACAATAAAGGTGAAATAGGTACCTGAATACATTTTTTTACCGTACTTTTACCCTCTCATCATAACATATACGTCCATCTCCATTTTAGTTTATTTTTATCCTTATCTCTCACTCTGACATTCTGTGACTTATGGTATTTTTTAGGAAGAGACAAAACACATTATAACTAAAATGGATATGACTGACGTTTAAGTATAAGGAGGGTATAGTATATACAGTGTGTTAACATACTGCAGGCTTTTATTGAAACCGCGGATTGAGATGCTGATTTTTAGCCAAACCGTGAGCATTACCTACTTGGTTAAAAATTCTTATTTTCAACTTAATAAATGTTCTAAGAAAAGTTTAATGTGAAGCAATGACAGTGGCTACTCGCGGCGTTTGATAAATTAGCAGGACACGCGTTACATTGACCGTTCGAAAATAAAATTAGTTGAAAAGTTAATTTAATACTCTTAATACTTGAAAAAGATCGCCAGTAAAACATATTATTACCCATATTGCGAAAACACAAATCAAATTATTTATTAACTAAATATTTTGATTTGTACTTTTAATTTTTCTCCAGTAGTCACACTACTTAATACTATATAAATTATAAATATTTGATGTCATATACCAAAGAAAAACGACCAAGATCACCTATGTCCGCCTGTACCCCTCGGCCGAGGGGTACAGGCATCAGCCGCGAAAGCTGAGTACGTGGGTTCGATCCCCACCTCGGACATAGGTGATCTTGGTCGTTTTTCTTTGGTATATGACATCAAATATTTATAATTTAGTATTATTACCCATTTTCGTAATTGCTTGGGTCATGGTAACACACTGTATAATGCAGGGGGCCTACGTAAAGCTGGGTAGCTTAATTGTGTGATTACAGGCCATTTATTGGCTATATTTGTAAATCATTGCTGTTAGTCGGTTGTCTATTGACCGAAATATCGAGTAACATACGCACAAACAATGGACTTTATATTGTATACTATACGTGACTAAAATTAACATGGGTCAAAGTACCTTTTAATAAAAATCAAATTAAATTAATTTAAAGAGCACCAGGACTAATAAAATAAACCAAATACATTTTGAAATCGGTAATTAAAATGTATAAATAACTAGATTTCTTTCAAATATAACTGAATCTGTTTTTAAAATTTTCTAAGGATTGATGTAGTTGTGTCTTCAAATGTTAACAACGGAATATGGAATATAATTGGTTAAGAAGTGACCTTAGAAAAGCCTAGAAACTTGGTGCTATAGGAAAATGACAGGTGTTAATCCGCTTTGAGTGGGTGCTGGTATCTATGCTGTATCTAGCAAACATTTGTAGTAAATCGAATAGAAAAAAACCCTTTAAGCCAATATTTTCAACGGTATGTCGTTGGAAATAATCGGCTGATTTCATTATCAGATTAAGTGCTAATTTGTGCTATTGGATTAAAGTAAATGCTACAATATGTAGATGTCTTCCAAATTTCCAAATAGTATAGTACCGGAATGCTACGACTACTTTTTACTTAGTATATATTTAAATAATAATATCGTCTGTATTAAAATTGACTAACGGCCTGTTTCGCAATCTACCGAAGAGATAGAGATAATTTTATCCATCAGATAAAATTATCTCTCCTATATCCTTTTCCGCAGCCATATGACAGCTAACATTTATTTGGCAGACATATTTAATTGGTGATAGTGACACAAACCCTTAGTTACATTATTTAAACATGTATGGAATTATGAACTTGGTCGTTAGCACATATTACATCCAAACAGCTGAGTCATGTATGTATTTTTAATACCTGTATCTGCCAAATGTACCTACTTCAAAAAGTGTTAAAATTTGATAAAAAATACATTTACTACGTAATTTTATCTACTTTAGTAGGTACTTAGTCCTTAGCCGAGTTTAATAAACTCAGACATAGGGTTACATTTTTCGTTCTCAAGTTGCGGTGGCCACCTTTCGAATCCATCATTATAAATGCTCTATTATATCATTATTGTCATGTAATTTTACTAAATATGTTTCCAAAATTTTATCTCTCTCAATCGGTAATCGGGAAGAGAATCAAAAAACTAGAATTATTTGATTACTGGTAGTTGGTAGACTGACAAATCGCTGTGCTAATATTAAAAGGTTCTATCAAAATTGAACGTTGTCACACTGACACTTAGTCTAGATTTAACACGAAAAAGTACCGTCAAGTCTCGTGTCTTCGCCTATTAGCAATTTTGAAAAACATGTACTTTGTTACGTGACAGTCTGCTCTAAAAATACGGCGGGAATTTCGACTTTTCACACTAGGCGAAGATTGGTATCCTAGGCGAAGACACTAGACTCGACGGTAGCATAGAACCGTGTAATATTGGGGTAACGAAATATCAGGACAGGTGATACTAAATAAGAGCTTGTAAAACATACTAAAATGACCGAAACGATTTTCTTACGTCTTTGTAATTATTAAGACATTTTAGAAATATATACCGACCAATAAAATCACTAGTACTCGATGTAAGACATTTTGGCAGATTTTTACAGTTAACATGACTGAATTTATTTTAACAACACTTGTGGGATAATTGTGAACTGAATGTAACATAAGAGAACCTTATTTCCTGAAAATCTTGATTAATATAGTCATAATAGCTGTTAATTTAGGGGTGATCAACTTTTTCTTGACCCACGTTGCCCTTGCTACCTTCGTCATCTCCTGGCTGACAAGTTGTTGCCATCACAAATATCTGATCAGGATGCTCGCGTATCATCGCGTATTTTACGCGTATCGTATTTTTCCCTCTCTGTAACTCTTTCATATTATAATAAAGACAGTTAGCTGCCTTTGGCTTACGATTGACGATTAAGCGTTAGCGATTGGCAACTTGGCTAAGCACTCAAGCCTCAATGCTTGTTCAGATTTTTTTAGTAGGTATCTTAGACGCTACGATATATTTGATGGCTACTGTAGAATAACGACACGAAAAAGCTGATCCCCCTACACTATTGTATGTAATGGGTGTAATTAATTTTATGTACCCACATGTTGTAGCCACTATATCTGCATTTATCCAAAAACTAACTATATCAAATATACATTTAATTAGGTACGCATACTACGTTGGTCTTAGTGTAATAGAAAAATATTTCTATTGTCTGTTATTTTATTAGTTATTTTAGTATTAGAAAGGCAGCAGCTAGCGTCGCCGAGTCGAATATTTACAGTTTGATCGTAATAATAAATTTATTGAGAGTTATTGTAGTACTCATTTTTCCTAAGAACCTACTAAAATACATTATGACGTAATGGGATATTCCCACCTTTTACCACCCACCTGACGCCAGTGCTAACAACTGGGATTTTTTTCCCACCTGTTACCAATGGGAATAAAAATGACTGCGATTTCTTTATCCCAGTAATTACCACCAAATATTGTAGTGGTAACAAGTGGGAAAAGAATCCCAGGGTCGCGTTTTATAAAGTTACAATTTACAATTTCGCTGTTTGCCTCTCTTTCTAGCCCATATGTGCGTGCGTTAGAGAGGCAAACAGCGAAATTGTAAATTGTAACTTTATAAAACGCGACCCAGTAGTTACCGCCAAGTGGTAACAGGTGAAAAAAACCCCGTTGTTACCACTGGTGTCAGATGGATGGTAACAGTTGGGAATAACCGACGTAATTGATAACATGTCATCCCATGATTCTATTTTTAACATAAGCGGCCATGTTAAACGTATATGTGTGATCTGAATGCACGCGGTCCAAATCCCTTGGACACTCCATGCACTAGTCACTCAGGAGTAATACTTAGGGTGCGGCTCCACTGACGCGGAGCGGAGCTGTGCAAAATTGACCAATTACATTCTTCAAATTCGAATTCGGAACACTGTGATGCGGTCTCATTCTCCGAGCTCCCACAGCCTCCTCTCTGCGTCAGTGGAACCACACCCTTAGGCCGTGGTCGTTTCGTTTCGTTTCGACCCGCCGCCCGCGGCGTCCGAATGTGTGAATGAAATGAAATGCTCGGGAGTGGTCGTTTTCGCCCGCCGCAGTCGCCGCACCATTCGGACGCCGCGGGCGACGGGCCGCTGTCGGCCGCGGGCAGCGGGTCGAAACGACCTAACTCCAAACAACACACGAGTGCAGTGACAGGAAATGGAAAATAAAATGAAAAGCCAAAAAATATAAAAACACTTGTTTTATTTATTATATTAAATTAATTAGTCCACTCCATAACCAATGAATAAAACAGGCAGGGTAATAAAATAATCGTATGTAGGTACTAAATTATCATTACAAGTATTTGGAATAAATAACCGTAACTCGAAGTGTGATATGCCGCGTCCGCGCCTTATTGCAGAATTAAGTAAAACTCTTGTACTCTTGGTATTGCTCGTCAAATTCCAAACATAGTTTGATGATTGTACATTGTTTTAAAATTTGAACTTTACCATTAAGTCTAGCATCTTAAATAATTTTATCTCTTATAAATTATAGTTATGAACGACAATAAAAGTTCATACTTGTATTACTTGTAGCATATGGTTTCTGCAATCGGTGAAAGCCAATGATGGTCCATAGATTTGTGAGGGTCGGCGTAATCTAACACCCTTATTCATAAAGATCTCCTAACTTAGCAAGCCGCTAGGTATTGTTAGTCTCCTTTGGTCTTATGGACATAATAATAAGATCGAAAGGGACAAACAATACTTAGCAGCGTGGTAATTTAGGAGACGTTTATGAATAAGGCGGTAATAACCTACTTTTGTCAGTTATGTTTTGAACCTAACACGTTATCTGAATCTTACAAAATATGGTTAAAAGTTATACTTCCACAGAGGTGTTAAATCAAGATAAGGCTAGTTAGACTGTATGTCTTAGATTAATTCAAATAATAACTGCCAAAGCTAATTACGTCGACTTTAAAACACGTTCTGGGTTGAATTTGTAAATGTGACTTTTGTACTATGTTAAATCGTACGAAGTACAAGTCGGAAGCATTCCACTTCTCTCCCAGAGCATTTTAGGCATAACTGATAAATATTTTAATATGTTTATAATATATTAAATCTTCTACAGTATTTCACACTAAAACCGGGCTCCGTTTAATGAAAGGTAACTTGTAATTTATCATCATCATTTATAAATTGTATAATAGCAGGTGCTATTAAATATCGGATGTGAATATATCGGTGCATAAATATCGGAACTTGTACAGTCACGTCTAAAAGTATGTATACATAATAAGATTTGAAAAATATGTAGCCACACATTTTCATCCAAAATATGTATCTATTACTGACACCAAAAATTGTATTCATTAAACTGTTTCAGTATTATGTAATCACATAATGCTTCAGAAAGTTGCATACTTAAATAAATTACATATAAATGTATCCTCCTCGTAGTCAAAAATAAGTATACATGAATTTCCTTATACATTTAACCACACTAATTTGGCAAATATTTGTATACGTCGTTTGATTCATAGATAATATTATTATGTGAACACGATTTGATGTTTTGACGTGTCTTAAGTGTAATCGATTTTAAAATGAAGTTTCTTCCATATGGCCAGTGACTTTCTTTTATAATATGGAACCTATCTAAAGCTACAAATAGGTAGTGGCTGTTTATGAAACTCATATAAGTATTAATAATTAATTTTATATTAGTTACTAAAATTAAAACTACTATTTTATAACTGAAAGAGAGAAGAAATGTTTTGTTTGTCAAGCATTATAAAGTAAATACCACTTGTAAATCTGTATTTTTTCTTATTACTTTCTTAGGGCAATTCGAAATAAAGAAGTTTGGGTTTGAAGTGCTGGTAATAAATAATAAATTCAAGATAGACAACTGTCTATCAATATAATTCGATGACAATTATAAAAATATAG
Organism: Thaumatotibia leucotreta; assembly: GCA_025490895.1. NCBI lineage: Eukaryota > Metazoa > Arthropoda > Insecta > Lepidoptera > Tortricidae > Thaumatotibia > Thaumatotibia leucotreta. Next base: position 70,637 of record JALPQI010001929.1, read on the forward strand.
GTTCGGTTCTTGAAAATATAGGAGAACACGACTCTATTTTCAAGACATTAGAGTGCATGTTCAGATATTTTTGAGCACCCTGAATAATATACAGTGTGTTAACATGATGCAGGCATTTATTGAAACCGAGGTATGCGATGTAGGTTTTTAGCCAAACCGTGTGCATTATTTGATTCAAAACTCTAATTTTAAAAGTAATTAACTTTCTAAGAAAAGTTAATTGAGAAGCAATGTACTTCAAAATGAATCGTTAATTTGCAATTGACAATGACATATCGCAGCCACTCGCAACGTTTGACAATTAAGCAGTACACGCGTTACATTGATCGTTCGGAGGAAATAAACTTAATTGTACGGTCAATTTAAATATTTGTCAAATGTTAATACTTGAAAACGATTGCTAGTAATGCGTACCTATTATTACCCATTTTCGTAAAAGCCCGGGTCATGGTAACACCCTGTATATATTTGTGATGGCGAGAATAACATGTTAGGGACATATTTCTCCTGTTAGTTGCAAAATGCCGTTTCGATTTTGACTGAGTAGAAAAAACTTGATATTATAAAAATAAAAACAAAAAAATGCTTAGGGCACTTTTCTGTGAATGAGCTCAATCTAAAAATTTGGACTGTCAAGTGCGTCATAGAATAATCGTGAGATAGATGTATGCAGTGACAAGTCTGCACTGTTTTCGTGAATTGTCAAATCAGTTAATTATACAACTTACGATTCTATGCCAGTCAGACAAGGTTAGTTTTTTCTGTCTGAATACATATTTATGAATCAACCGGCGTATATAAATATTTGACAAATTGGTGTGGTTACATGTAAACGGAAACCATTCATGTATACTTATTTTTGACTATGAGGTGAATACATTTAAATGGAATTTATTTAAGTATTAAACTTTGTGAAGCACTTTGTGATTACATGATACTGAAATAGTTTAATGGATACATTTTTTGGTGTCAGTAATAGCCTACATATTTTTGATACAATGTATGACTACATATCTATGTAACCTTGTTTTTGTATACATATTTTTAGACGTGACTGTACCGCATCGCTTTTTAGGTTTTTATTTATAAAGTACAGTCAGCATCACAATACTTTGCAACAGAAAAGTTCGGTGCACCTTATTAAATATAGGTATGGGATACTTACCGTACTATTTGGCTGCTATAAAGTATTTGATTGTGACTACTACCGATTGACCGACCGACCGTACGAGTGCAAACCTTCATAGAACGGGTCCTTGGCGCAGGCGCGGATCCAGGGAGGGGGCAATGGGGGCACTTGCCCCCCCTCACACTGGACTTATGTATGCCTAGGTGCTGTTTTAAGTATCACATACTATCATAGCATAGGGCAGTGCCCCGCCCCTCAATGAAGTCCTGGATTCGCGCCTGCCTTGGCGGCTGAAAAAGCGTGTCAGACAGAATCGTGCTACCAGGGGGGGTTACCATGACGTACTACTCAGTTTAGGTCCAGAGAAAAGGACAAGGATATACGAGTCGTATATCACTGTCGCTTTCTCTGAACCGCATTAGTACGCAATAGTAACCCCCAGTTGAGAAATCTAAAGACCTTCATTGTGTCACGTTATTTAACATCATAACAGTTACATTACATTTTTATAATACGTACGGTCCACCTTCGAACGAGTAGACATACAATTGTGGTACTAGTAGGTATACAGCTTGTACAAGCCCGAGCATAAAATACAGTCAGCAAAAAAGCCACCACTTTACTACTCTATTACTGGTACGTAAAGGTACACTCAACCAGTTGAAACCCAATGTCACTTTAACCTCCTGCCGCCCAGAGACCTATTAAAAGGTCTCCTCAAACAAATGAAATCCTATTCTATTTCCTGCACTATTCATTCAAAATTCACTGGCAATTTTTATTGTCTGGGCGGCAGGAGGCTAGAAGCATGCCAAAATGGCAAATAGTAGGACGTTTTTTTACAATTACATAATCTACTTTTGTCCTTATTTTGACATGCGTGGCCTAGAGTTCCAATTGATATATTTTACAGAAATAATAGACCAAATATGTGTACCTATTGGCTGGCTGAACCCTAATGAGACCTAATGCCACAGATAAAACGCTTTGTTATCGCGGTCGCCCGAGTAAAACATAATTATGTGCCCATAAGTTTATCTCATTCGTGTTACGTATAAACTCGTATGTCCAACTCTCGAGAGCTTGTTTTATCCAATGCAATTTAATATGTCCAAGTAATATTCTAGTTACCACTCAATAACTATTTGGATATACATATTAAGACTGTTGCAAATATCGCAAAGTAATCCCAACATTAGATTTCAGAATCATTAAAATAAACGTAACATTAGTACAGTACTAAATAAGAGCCTATAACATTTGCATACTATCTCTGACGGCATGAATTACCGCTTGGTGCTCAATTGGGCGTTAGGGATGTTCCATTAAAATTTTATTAAAAACTACTTGCCAATATAATTTATAAGACACGAAATTAACATCGTCGATGTCGAAACTAAGCAGTTATCACCCTTAATTCTAAACTAACATTAAATCCCGCCAAAGGCCATATTTAAACTATCGAGCTTTCGTACTTTCTGTAGACTTAACGAAATGTTTACAACATATTTTTGTATCCATTAATTTATTACCTTTTTAATTATGTTACCATATACTAGTTTTACTTTAGAAATTGTGGTTCGTCTGTATTGTAATATGATTTCGTAAAATAGCGCAATAAATCGTAACTAAAGCCTAAAAAGCTTCCAACTGAGCATTTCTTTAAAAACGACATTTTATAACTGTACATTTTATTCTTTTACCAAATTCCAGCAATAATCTTCGCATTTTAAGTGATTACTTTAGAGATAAATGTTCAACTATGGTCCAAAACTAACTACAATAATTTCAAGTGTATAAATTTTTAAAATGAGGTAATTCTGGAGCTAATTGTTAGGAGGTTTTATGACTTAAACACGGTTACACGTACACACGATAAAAAATGGGAACCAAAATATGACCCTCGATTTCGACCCACTTCGTCGTAACATTAAACATGTTGCTATCGTTTTAATATGACAAATAGCTTCAAAGTCCGGTCTTTGGCGCTCAAAGGGTTAATGTATCCAAATATCCGATAACTATCTAGGAGTATTATTGTATGAAATTTGACTTGCATATCTAATCTATTTAATCAGTCTGCAATATTTTCAGGGGTATATAAAATAATTAGCTGCCTTCATGTTTTAATCCTATATCTTGCAATGGGTTTAGAACCGAACAAGAGTACACCGCCTGAAATAATGACCTCGTCCGTGGAGTAGGGCACCTCTTGTTCGGTTAACTTTTAAACCTTTTTTCAAAATAATTGACATGTATAAAATATACGAATACACGAAAAACAAAACTCATTTGGATGTGCACGTAGATTCGTGTACCTAAAAAAGTAAATAATACATTTCTTCTCAATATCTCCGTCTTTTACATAACAACTAACGTTACACGTCCAGCATGTTAAACATTATTAATTTAATAAAAGCATAAAGCTATACTTAAAATATACGGCGATTAACAACTATGTTACGTAAGTTACAAAATAAGTATTTTATTTTACTTTGTTTTCAATTTTATATCAGCTGGCTTTGTTTTATATAATATTTTTTTAGTGCATATTATTACAATACAAAACAAACTCGGATGTATTTTCCTACAATTCGTATTTTTAGCATTAGAAATAGGCTTACAAATGTTGACAAGTCTTTTTATTTAAATTTATTGTATTTAACACTTATTTTAAAAATTAGTATAAATTAATTCGCAAGGAAATTAGTATAAATTAAAGTGTTTATTTTTACAATTAGAAGGTTGTTTGTTGTAACTTATTTATCATTCGCGTTTTTTAGTCGAGACATGTCAGGATTGTTTATATTTGTAATCCAAAAATACGAAGTTGTGGCGTTGACACATTTACGTTGGTATTTACGATTATCTTACACAGTTTCCAACCGTTTTTATACAAGAATAATATAGATACAATATGCAAAAATTATATATAGTAAACGAAAAGCGCTGCTTATATCTGATATGGTCCTTACTGTATTGCTTTTAGTCATTTTAGGTACAATCATCTTATGAAATACTACATACAATACAATAAATCTATTTTAGGAGGTAGAAAGGTTTAACTCCTGTTACCTAAATATTATTCAACATAATAGACGGGAGATATTGAAAACTATTGCGTTTTTATCCCATTGTATGTCCATCACGGTAGGCATATCATCTTAGAAATTCACTTCAGTACGTGTTCTGTGTTCAAAAAGGCACGTGTTTTATTTCCCTTGACCGTACCTTACAAATCTACGTGCATCCAATTCTAAACATAAATATACCGTACCTATTAGTAAAGTTTAATCAAATAAACAATAAATAAATTGCCAAAAATGGGCGTAACGTGAGCAATCGGTCGCGGTAAACAGTTTTTGTATACAACTCCTAGTGTGTATAATTATATGAAACAATTATAAAAATTGTGTATGAGGAGGCCCTAATGTATTAATGTAAAATCAGACTGATTGTTGTCTTTTATAACACGGTAAATTAAGTTATCGTAGACCATTAGAACAGCGCCATGCGTGACTAAATCTGTTAAACGGATGATAATGCAAATGCAAAAGCTATTTTGCACTATGACATAATTATAATTAAATATATAAACATATAAGTAATAAGACTAATAAGCTTGGTCACGAAAAATGAAGGTATTCTATTACGTATGAATTAAAATAAGTTTGTAATTTTCAATAAAACACATGAAAATTTAGTAGGTCTTAATACTAAATAAATTATTCAGCTGTTTAGGGCAATATCAAAAATACATGCTGTGTGCTACATCGGGTAAATGTGTACTGGGGCCTTAAAGTGAAACCCCATCTTTGCGATTGCCTGACTTTTTTCGTGGATAAGCTTTGGTCAAACTGGCGCTATTGTAATTTTCTTCGATTGGTTTATTGGTATGAACATCTATGATGCTTATAACTTATGCGGTTGAGTATGACTGAATGACTCGTACAGTAAAATTGTGTACAAAATTTCCAGGGATCGAATGTTTGGTGCGAATGACGTCAAACAACATAAATACGATTTACTGTTAACAAATATAAATGTTTTAATAAATTTGTTCCTTTTTAGCGTTGCAGGCCATTTAAAACAAGATCTTATAGTAGACGGCATAATGGAAGGACCGATAGCTACCGTGGTAGTGGTAGTCGTGGGGCGCTGGCGACTTTACTCACCAAAAGGTAGACACTATGAGGATATTATTTGGCAGTGGATTTCTGTAAGGCACTTTCCTAGTTATACCGTCGCTATCAGATATATTTGAGCGGCCAAGGTACGATATATCTAATGGCGACTGTAACAAACTCCAGGGGGCTATTGCATAAGAAATTACAACTAATATTACAAGCTCTCTCTTTTCAATCTCTCATACTAGAAAGAGACTTCCACTTGTAATATTAGGTATAATTTGTTATGCAATAGGCCCCAGGTATCAAGTAATAATTACGTGAAAATTGGCTGCTATTTTCTTTTATTGATATCACTTCTCGAAATTATAACACAAGTAATCTCTAACACTGTTATCCAGAAGAAAAATATTACATCCTGCGTGAAAATACATGCCATTGTTTTACGTCATCGGCACCAAATGTTCGGGCCACGGTGTTAACTTATGTTTTAGGGCATAGGACTATTGGCTGGGCAGTGTGGTCATTAAGGAAGCATTTACTGTTTACTGTATCAGTCTCTAGGGGCCTTACAAAGGTCGACGGTATTGTGTTATGACTGGGTTACATACATTATATTACAGGCACTGAAAATAATATAATATCCGTCACCAACACATTCAGGTTTTCTTTTCACTACTCTTAATCGAGATATACACGTATTCTTAGCATATTAAAAAAACTAAAACAAAATCTCAAATTAACAACTATTTATACAGAAGTGAAATGTAAACAAATCACTTTTCTCCTGCTCTGTTCGAATACGATATTCGGAAAACTTACCCCCTTATTAATGTTCATCCTTTAACATAGAACGTCGATAAGTATTGTTTGTCGCTATATGTCTTATCAATAAGTCTATATGACAGAAAGGGACAAACAATATTTATTGGCTTGATAAGTTAGGAGACGTATAAGAATAAGGGGTTAATACTTTCATATGCGTTTCGAGTACATGACATGTGTCTTATTTAGAGCGAATAGTATTCCTTCACATTTATGTACAGTAAAGGGCATAAATATTTATATAATTTTTGCCTTAGCCCATTGTAATAAAGTGAAAAGTAATTCCTAGTGCCATAGACATAAACAGACGTTAACAGTATCTCTTTATCTAAACCTATGCAATTGAATAACGTGATAATTAGTGATTAATCTTGAATTTCGTACTGAAAACGCATATGTAAAGGCCTTCCGATTTCCAGGTTCAGGTAAAACAAAAAATAAAAGGACGTAGTTTTTACAGTGTAACGAATGTCACACGAGTGTTTCCTCTTAAGTTTCTCTGTCACTAACACTTATTATTTTATGCAACAGGCCGCGCCGTTCAGAGTTAAAATTATACACGCCTCCGAGGCGACAATAAAAAAATAAAACAAAAAAATAAATTATCTCAATGTCTACAAAATGTACAAGTTACGAATAATGTACGAAATCTACGTGCTTACAAAATCTTACGCGTATAATAGATCGTATAAAGAGGACTGCCTCTGTGACCGAGCGTACATCTACCGCAGTGTTATGTTAGTAAATACATTACTAAATTGCTGAAGTTTTCTTGAGTTCGCGAATTATCAATGTATCCGAATAGTTGACAAAATATTGATGATTAATGCGAATTATAAGTATACTTACGTAAAAAATAACCAAGGATCGGACAAACGCGCGTCATTTTAAAAACATAACCCTGTTACGTACAGTAGAGACTTCATTATCTTATCATATTAATATATTTTATTTCATAAGATATTTTTAATAACACTGACACAAAGTATCTATTTAGGAGATCCCAACTTTTTTTTACTTGTACACACCATAGTTGTGACCAAAAAACGATTTAGAATTTTGATCTATTTAGTGTATAATATCTTTTTCTGTTACCGCGATAGTTATTCATGGAATAAAACTGTTCAAACGGATTACATCGCATATATCAATAAATAAATAAAATCTTAAGAAATAATATTATGTTAACATCATAAGATAAGGAAGTCTCTACTGTACGGAATAGGGGTATGTTTTCATAATGACGGGCGTTTTTCCGATCCTTGAAAATAACACATTTTTCATAAATTCGATGTTATTTAAGATTGAATGGACATGGTCGATTTACATGATTTTACGTTAGTCTCGTTGTGAATGATGTATGGAAAGTGCTTATACCACGAGGTCTACGAATATTACTTTTTTGAATACTGGGAACTCGCACTGGAGTGTAATAAATTTCGAATATTATTCATTTATCTCGCGGTCTGTATACAATCACTGTCAATAAGTAGGTATGTGCTACGGTAGATGCCTACATGGCCCGATACTTATTCCAAATCTCTTACATTAATATTAATATTCTAATTTGGAATAAGTATTAAGAAAGTGCTTTGCTAAATTTATTTTGATCTCTCACCTCGACTTACTCTAGATGGGTCCTAAATTACGAAATAAATCTTCATAGACTATAAAGCATGTGACAGGTCCAATATTAAAAGTTTATTTCTAATGTCAATGCGGGCAAGGCCGTCTATCGGACAAGTTTTTATTTTATTTGAAATGAGCTTACTCATGGCCACAGCCTTTCATATGATTGTTATCTAAGTGACAGTGAAAAGGCCTAAATAGAGCATGAAATGTAACCCTAACTTTTTTTTATCAATCATGAGCTCTTTCGATACTAATAGGAGAAAAAAAATGTTCCATTTGTTTTATTCTTTCCATTCAGCTACCATATGGGTCATTCTTTGAAAATATATCTGCCGTCTTATTCATCTGTCCTATACAAAATGTATGAAAAAGACAGAGGAATAAAACGCAACTGCAGACATATTTTCCAAGAATGACCCATATACTCGTATTTCATGAATTTTGTTTTAGCGGTAACCGAACAGAAAGAAAAGAAAAATGTATGAAATTTATGGGATTTTTCGTTTCATCTGTTAGAATCGAAAGAGCTCTGCGATTCTGAGTAGGAGAAATGTAAAAAAAACACCCACCACAAGTGGTAAACAAAGTAGGGGTATCACTTTTGCTACAATAGCCAGTACGAGACGGTATTCGCTATAACTTGTCGACTCGTCAGTCTTACTCGCATTTACCCCGTTTGAATAGTCGTGACTTTTTTTATTATTTTGTCTAGGACTTTTAACACTGGAGTTGTCCACAGGCAGTAAAATAGAATATAGACTGAATATAACTTATAGAAGCTTACGAGGACAATTTGTCATTTCAACAATTTAAAATGCACCAAATTCGAGCAGGAGCGCGTATCACAAACTCATAATATCGAATTATCAAATGTTTACCTGTTTCTTGAATATCTCATTACTTTTTTTTTATTCTACCAGTAGGCTTAGCACAGGATTAGTGCGACAATATGTCGCCGCGAGATAGAATATCCATCCCCCTCTTTTAGTCATATAGCTAGTAAAGATGGAAAATCTATCTCGCAGCGACATACTGACATACCAATCATGTGCTAAGCATACTGGCTGGCCTAAGACACTTTTTCGTCTGTTTTTTTTTTCACACAATAACTATTAATTTTTTTTTAAACATAACATTGCCATCGATCCAATTTGGAAAGATTTTAAAATTAATAATGTTGGGTATAAAATGCTAGAGCTGAAAATGATTGTTCCAATCAGGAATTTGAACGTATTAGGCAGATTAAATGATTTGGGTTCAAAATAATGAATGTGATCCCACTTATGCACCTAAATATTTATGATTACAGTCATCATATTAATACCTAAAGCTCCACAATACCTACCTAGGAGATAATTTTATTGCAAAAACATTCCAAAGATTTATATAAAAAGTAAAGAAAACATATAATATTTTTTTTACAAATCGTAGTCTCTTGCTATCATTCTAATCGAGTTTATTTTTTATAAGACATTATATATTTTTTTAAATAAACTGGCCCTATGATAAACATTCGCTTTACAAGCAATAGCACCACACTGATAATACCCAACCGCGACCTACACGCCTATATCAATCCCACCCTTTAAAAAAATAAATATTTTTTACCAAAATCACAACTGGAAGACAAAGTAAAAAAGGTATACTATAAATTTGGATAATTTAGATATTATAGCTTAAAGTACAATTTGTACTTAATAAATTGCATCATCAATGGATCCCCACTAAACCTACCACCAGCAACATATACCATATGACTCACACTAGCACTATATTAAATATAATTTTGCGTAATTTTTTTGTGAATGCTCTTATGGTTATAATGAAATAGGACTAAAAAGCTCCGAATACGATGCAAAACTCATTGTTTTTTTATATTTCGAAGTACAATATATTTTTGATTTATATTATTAACCAATACATTTTCGACAGGAATATTGCATAGTCCATTTAACAAATACCAATCACCTAATAATCCTACGTAAACAGATGACACACGTAACAAAAAGTGTCGAGCTGCCATTGGATTACATAGGCACCAAAGACAATGTAACCATCTAATAAAGATGTCGTAGCCTATGACGAAACTTTTCTATCTATCAGCAATTGCACCGCCGGCTTACTAGCTCCATAGCTCCGTAATTTAGCTAGTTTTTATTTACCATAGACCTTAAACCATCGCCTTCAACTAATCATCCACTTTAAGCTATCTCGGTTAAAGGATTGGCTTTTAATGATTTATATTTCTATGGTCTTTAATAGGAGAATTGTATTCAATGATGTATGTACGCAATTAAGTACTAAGCGCTTTTAAAAATGAAGATAAAAATATCCATTACTTAAAATGACTATTTTCTGAAATTATGAAAGAACAGACCTTACATTTATTTGACAGATACTGTCAAACTGTCTGAGCTAATTGTTCTACTTTCGCTTTTAACAAAGCCTTCGAAACAGAATTATACTTCGGGTATGTTTGGCTAACGACACTATTAAGAGGGACGCGAGAACTCAATGACATGCTTTATCGGTCACCTGTGTTCCACAATATAGCGTGGAAACTTCTACCAAACCCCATATTTTTATTAACTCAATATTAGATCTTAGTTTGTCCCAACCACTTAAAATATAACCACAACGTTCGGAAGACTGAGTTTGTATCGATGACAATGCTATAATGATGAAATTATAAATTTTGGGCTTAATATTTCGTCGGCTGACAAGCAAAACTCACTATAAAAACTGTCACTACTCTTAGCAACCTCTTATGTCAGTATTAAGTCAAAACTGAGATACGAGCTTTATTTCAAGTAGGTATTTGTTACTTAGTGAGTTTTGCTTGTCAACCGACGATTTAACTATGGTGAGAAAATATTTGTGATGTGATAACACGCTCCTGAGTCAAGTTCAGTACGAGACTACGAGGGTGAAGGAAGCGTCGTTAACATTCTAAGGTGGTTTTCAAATTCCAAACACAATTGAGGTCTATATCGACGCTTATCATGAACAACACTGTATTCCAAAATAGTACGCGCTTGCAATTGGAATTCTAATGCTTCCTTGTTAGAATTCAAATTACGACAAGATATCGACGATTATCATGAACAACACTGCATCTTTAGACAATATCTTGTCGTAATTTGAATTATAACAAGGAAGCATTAGAATTCCAATTGCAAAGGCGTACTATTTTGGAATACAGCGAATAAGCGTCGATGTATTGAAAATGGCTTATTTTTTGCAAGAAATATAACCTATGAAAATTTTAAATGCAGGTTGTCTCTTTTCGACAAGCCTTTTGAATCCGAACTTTGTGACAGATATTTATATTATCTTATATTAACTAAAATAACTTTTTACCTAGTACAAGTTTCAAATCACAACCGACTTAAGTCTTAAAAGGACGCGGACGAAAACTAAACTCTGTCGCTTTACGCAGATACCGAATTTGACTTCGACGGAATATGTTACAGTCACATCTATAAATATGCGTACACTTTGGAACTTATTACTAGGGGAAGAAGGTTTAAATCTGAATAATAATCGTATTAAATAGGGCTTTGATTTTACTTCTTTTTAGACATAGTAATTTTTGATAGGCCTATAAAGAGTCAATAAAACGACGCTTCGTTCACCCTGGCATAACGCAGTAATAGATTTGGTATAGAATTCTATTTGTAATGAAACGCGGAACTAATCGTAATTTTTGCTCGTTCGACTCTTGGCGATATATTGAGGGCTAATTCTCGATGGACAACGCCCTCGAAAATATATTTTGTTGACGTATTAATTTTGCGATAGCATATGGAATACTCTTGTAGGGGCCCGTTTCTCGAACGCTTGTAACTTCGCTTGTAAAGTCAAATATCACAGGAAAATAAAAAGGCTTTTTACAAAAATTACGATAAAGATCAAACTCAAAACAGGACAGCCTTAACAAATAAAAACTACGTTCTTGGTAACAAAATAATATCACTACATGAAGTCCGTATAACGTATTTATTAAATGCTCCTTTCTGATATTATTATTTTTAATAATATAAATCTAAGAGGTAGGGGTCAGGACAATTCGGCGGAGCCGAACTGGGTCTCTCGTCCCACGATACATTTTGTCGTTTTCCGGGCTTTTAGCCACAACTAAAAGAAACGGCAACATGTATCGTAGGAAGATAGCATTAAATTTGGACGCACGCAAAGTCATACATCAGGCACATTAATACCTTAATACATATAGAACGTAGACACATCTACAATTAACAAGTACATTTCGATTCTGCGTGCGCCCGGTCTTTATCAAAACAAAACCTTCAGCTGATTTAACACATTCACGCAATAGAGTTTTGGTACTAAGTCTACTAAAATTACATCACCCAACCATTTAGACATTATTTCACCAAGCTCGCAAATCATCGCTTAGGATTAGAATGACATCAAAAACGCGCTTAGTTTTTAAAACCATCAAGATTTATAGACACATGCGTGTCCCATTCCAACAGAACTCTCCGAAGATTTCAAATACATTTTCAGTCAGTTCTGTGCAATGAAACGGGAATCGTTAAGTCCAAATCTTATCGAATATGTATCCAAAACCCTATTGCGTGATATATTTTCAAATCAGAACCCAGCAATACGCCCAGCGCTCATTTCCTTACTTCTACAGTGACTCGTTTCGACTTCCAGTCGTACATATTAAAAAGCATTACGTACCAAATTTAATTGGTCCATGAGACTTTTTGAATTCGCACAGCGCTAATAATCTATCTTTATACAATTGGCATATTCTTATAATGACCGCGTAAGCTACAGAGCAAGCAAATACAATTTAGCCAATCTCAGTCAATTATAATCACTTTCACGCCAGCGTTTGTGAATTCACCTGTAGTATTACTGATTGGCTTTTTAATGTAGATTATTTTACTGCAAAGAACAATGTCGGTTGTCAATGATGGTACTGACAGATCATCAATAAGATAGTTGGCTCCCGTACGTTTCGCAGTAAGTTGTATGCTAAGTTCTGAAAATGAACGCTTTGTCTACCAGGGTCCCGCTAGACGGGTTTCGTCGTCGTAGTCGTTTCTACATTGCGAGATAGTCTAGCAAAGGATCAGAACAAATTACCATCGTTCACATATAAACCCAGTTCCACAGTAAGGTAAAGTCTTATGTCGTGGATACTAAGCGATTACAATACACCAATTAATAAATTGTTAGGAACTTATGTTTCTAAGGGACACGCAAATAAATGCCATTATCAGGATTTAAACCCTCCAGTTTTGTAGGCAGGGTTTATTGACTAGGCTATAGAGATCGTCATATATTAGGAATTATAGTCAACCGGTATGAATATTGCAGTCACCGAACTTGACAAAAGCCGTCGTCCAATCATATTTCTGAGGAGACTCTACTGTGTTTGTCGTTAGAAATAGCTATCAACCGACAAAGTGATATCTAGATATCGTAACGCACGATCATCACCAAAGCTGTCAAAGGCCGTCCAATCGTTCAAGGAGGCTACACCTGGGACGAGTCTAAGGGGATTGTCCGACGAAATTATTGTCAACCGACATGACGTCATGCGCAATCATAGTCACATCAATCGTCTACATAGTCTACGAGTTGCCGAGACTACTCTACGGGTATTGCGCGTACGATACACTAAAGTGATTTTTAATGTAGCGCCCGGTCTTAGTTACCGAGGCTACCAAAGGGCATCGAATCTACACCTTGCCGAGACGACTCTACGGGGATCGTCAGTAGAAATCATTGTCAACCGACAAAGTGATATCTAGCGTAACGCGCGATCATAGTTACTTCGATCGTCTACACAGTACATAATCAAGTCAAGCGTCCACACAGTCTACACCTTTCCGAGACGACTCTACGGGGATCGTCAGTAGAAATCATTGTCAACCGACAGTGATATCTAGCGTAACGCGCGATCATAGTTACTTCGATCGTCTACACAGTCCACACGTTTCCGAGACGACTCTACGGGGATCGTCAGTAGAAATCATTGTCAACCGACAAAGTGATATCTAGCGTAACGCGCGATCATAATTACTTCGATCATCTACACAGTACACAGTACATAATCACGTCTAGCGTCCACACAGTCTACACCTTTCCGAGACGACTCAACGGGGATCGTCAGTAGAAATCATTGTCAACCGACAAAGTGATATCTAGCGTAACGCGCGATCATAGTTACTTCGATCGTCTACACAGTACACAGTACATAATCACGTCAAGCGTCCACACAGTCTATACCTTTCCGAGACGGCTCTACGGGGATCGTCAGTAGAAATCATTGTCAACCGACAAAGTGATATCTAGCGTAACGCGCGATCATAGTTACTTCGATCCTCTACACACTACACAGTACATAATCACGTCAAGCGTCCACACAGTCTACACCTTTCCGAGACGACTCTACGGGGATCGTTAGTAGAAATCATTGTCAACCGACAAAGTGATATCTAGCGTAACGCGCGATCACAGTTACTTCGATCGTCTACACAGTCTACACCTTTCCGAGACGACTCAACGGGGATCGTCAGTAGAAATCATTGTAAACCGACAGTAATATCTAGCGTAACGCGCGTTCATAGTTACTTCGAACGTCTACACAGTCTACACCTTTCCGAGACGACTCAGCGGGGATCGTCAGTAGAAATCATTGTCAACCGACAAAGTGATATCTAGCGTAACGCGCGTTCATAGTTACTTCGATCGTCTACACAGTCTACACCTTTCCGAGACGACTCAACGGGGATCGTCAGTAGAAATCATTGTCAACCGACAAAGTGATTTCTAGCGTAACGCGCGATCACAGTTACTTCGATCGTCTACACAGTACACAGTACATAATCACGTCAAACGTCCACACAGTCTACACCTTGCCGAGACGACTCAACGGGGATCGTCAGTAATCATTGTCAACCGACAAAGTGATAGCGTAGCGGTCATAGTCACCGAGGCTGTCAAAGGCCATCCTATCGGCGTATGGCGCTCTACATCTTGCCGAGGTCCCCCGCACCGATGTTGGCGAGAGTCTTCTTTATACGTAGCGCAGTAAGCCGCGCCGCTGGGTTTTGGTACCAGCATTCTTTCATCACCTTCGATATTGATGAGAGGACCTGGAATGGGAGACATGAAAATTATGTATAGTTCCAAGAATGGATCGAGTCAGTGACAGATATTATCTATGTGCGGATGTCAAAATGACAGTAGATACAGGTTGGTATACGACGACTGCATACACACAATGATAGATGTCATTTATTTCATTCATTCCATTCGTGCCAGCTTCATTGAATTTACCTGTACTGACATCAAATCTAATAGCAACTGTAAGATTGGTCAAAAAGTTTGTTCAACAGATTTGCTTCAATATTTTGACGCAAGTCACATTTAGTGTTTCATGCATTCACTTTTTTTTGCAATTAGTACTTAACTTAGATGTGTGTGTTATCTTTCACCTCAACTCTGGTGAAACTACCTATAATTGCCTAGGCCCATAATCAAACAGACGATATAAATTTATTGACACGTTAAACCAATCATCGGATATGTTGCTGTTAACCACTTACGTGCATTGATTTTTGCGATAAACTCTATTGCTAAGTAAAATAAGAGTGATGATATCTTATATCCATCGTCTTTAGTTGTCTTTTTTTGTATCCACTTATATGATTTGATTTATGCGATAAATTATAACCCCCTTATTCGTAAACGCCTCTTAACTTAGCAAGCCGCTAAGTATTGTTTATCCCTTTCGATTTAATCAATATGTCTATAAGACCGAAAAAGACAAAGAATACTTAGCTGCTTTAAGTTAGAAGTTTATAAATAAGTGTTTAGCTATGTAAAATAGTCGTGACGGCAAGTAGCCATAGCTACATTAAGCATGTCAGTGGATAAACAACTTTTTAACCACCAAATACACTCTTTTATTTGAAAACCATCATATTTGCCGAAATCAGATATCTGTGTCAATATTATGCTATATTTAAATCGGTGTGACGATTTGCTGTAGTACGAGTAATTATGAGTTTCGGGGATGTAGAAAGAAACTAATTGTAATTATCATAATTTAGGTATGAATAATGGTTAGTGAAACTGCAATATCTTTAGGAGAACATGAGTTTAGCGATCCACGTTTTGCCGACCCCTGACCTAAGGCATAATTAGGTCTGTAGGAAAACGCCAAACCCGTGTAAACAAATATTCACAACAAATGACGATAAAAAACGTTCATGTCGTTATGTAAGAAAACAAATTTCATGATTATCTGGACACACAATTAATTAACTTAAACAACCGTAATTGCTCTCACCTAATGTGATATGAAATAAATTTACGATAATAGTATATTATGTCAGAGGCCGGGAAAATGAGGATTTCCGGCCAAGTTGGTATATACCGGATAGGTAACGAGGCCGGGAATCCCATTTTCACGCCGAGGCATGTATAGTGCTTTTCTCAAAAATACAAAGAAATAAAAAAAAATTACAATGTTGTCGAAATTAAAAAAAGTTGCTTTGCAGGCGTGAAAAGTGTTATGAAATTCCATTTCCATCCCAGTGAGTTACTGCGCCCTAAAAGCGATACTTCCGAGTCTATTTTAAGGAACGTATATACATATTTCATTGCATGTTTGAGAAAAATAATATAACGTCACATTTTTTTGGGTCACGAAGTACCTCTGTCTAATAAAAAAGCCCGCAAATACAAAATTTCTATCAGCGGTAGCTATACGCGACTATTTTTTTTTTTTTTTGACCATGGGTGCTGGACTGAATATACCACAGTATATTTTGTCAAAAGAGATCAAAATGATACAACGTGACTCGCTGCTTGTCAACAGACGAGCCTTATGGCAAAAAGTTTTCCATTTAAGAGACTAATGTCCAATTACCGGGGCGCTGCCGGTTATCTTCCGTCGGGTCAGGAAGTACGTAGCCGTAGTACGACTGGCAATGGCATCCGACATGGCACACGCACACACACATTAAACTCAACATTCGTGATTATAAGGGTGATATGCACCAAACTATTAGAATTAACCGACGGTAATCGTTAAAATGTAAATATGTGGGTAGTTCTATGCCATTATTCTGTAGCACCAATCAAGTCATTACCACTCCCAAATTATTGACGAACTGCGTATAAATAGTGCAGTCATTTTCGGTTATCTTGTAGTAGACGCATGTTTGTCTGCTATTCTGGCATAATAGTCTCGTTTGCTTTTATAAAACTGAAAATAAAATCGTAATGGTAATGAACAATGAAAACGCGTAAAAAAATCGCCTAGATACACCCATGTATCGCTCAGATTTATTGTGTGCGAAATTTCATAATAATCCTCTGGAACTGGAGGACGTAGGTAGGACTACGTGTGGTACAGGTGAAGTCTTATCCTTTCGAATTTGACGAAAACATCCGAATTTATCTTTCTGTCTCAATTAACTTCAGTGCAATCGCAATGTAATACTGAAGTTCAGTGAGACGGCAATATGAATTCGGATGTTTCCGTGAGGCTTAGCACATGATTAGGGTGACAGTATGTCGCCGTGAGATAGACTTCCCGTTCTTTACTCACTATATAAATAAAAGAGGGATGTATCTCTCTATCTCGATGTACATACGAGTATACTGTTGCATCAATCATGTGCTAAGCATATAGGAGGACTTACCGGGTCAGAGTGCCACACAGACGACTTGCCGCATATCTTCCAGCGCCGGATCCGGCGGCACGCAGTCGTGGTACGGCGGCCGGTACTCGTCCGGCAGCGCGAATGACTACACCTGATCTAATATACCTTTTATACCGCGCGTACTGTTGTAAAGTAACCCTATATAAAAACAAATGAGCCGAGTAATGCCAACTTACCGGATCCGAGTGCCACCGGTTCGGCACGCTGGGCTGCCGTCTCTCCACACACACGACTCGCCGCATATCTTCCAGCGCTGGATCCGGCGGCACACAGTCGTGGTACGGCGGCTGGTACTCGTCCGGCAGCGCGAATGACTACACCTGATCTAATATACCTTTTATACCGCGCGTACAGTTGTAAAGTAACCCTATATAAAAACAAATGAGCGAAGTAATGCCAACTTACCGGATCCGAGTGCCACCGGTTCGGCACGCTGGGCCGCCGTCTCTCCACACAAACGACTCGCCGCATATCTTCCAGCGCCGGATCCGGCGGCACACAGTCGTGGTACGGCGGCTGGTACTCGTCCGGCAGCGCGCCGCACCGACGAGCCATCTCCCACACAACGAGGCCGAATGAATACACGTCTGAACGCTTGTACGGGTCGAATTGCCGCGTGTCCATCGTCTCGTCTAGCACCTAGGAAAGAAAAATGTTATATTTAGTTGAGAGTCACTGCAGCAGTGTGGGTTTCGTTTCCCTAAAATATTCCATCTGATCATATTGTGGTTTAGAATATTAACATAACAAAGTCAAGCTATGTATATAAAACGGCAGGGCCATATAAACACGTCAATCTCCGAGTGCACGGGAAAAATTGGACTGCAGAATTAGATTTTTTATTTTTAGGGTCCATTAGGGTCGCGAAAAATATTTAAAATCACTGGGATGTATATGACCATAGTTATTTAGGATAAAAGTGTTGAATGTGAGCTTTTTCTGCAGGAGTATCAATAATCTTAAAACACGAACGAAGTTTTTAAAACAGACGCGAGATAAAGAAAAAGCCTACATTCCAACACGAATATCACACATTATTTAACAATGCATTATTCGAAAAAATAAATAAATAATAATACCGGCATTACCGTCTAAACCGTGCAGAAATACTATGAGAATTCATTTCCGAAGTATACCCTTAAGAAGCGCATCTTTTCTGAGCATATGCATTGTAAAATAACATTTTCGAAATACGCTGACGAGAGGAACGTCGCGATATAATATCAATACATGATTAAAAAGGTGCAATAACGACAGAAGCCAGTAATAAATCGCGGCATAAATTTAACCTTCTGTTAAATTGTGTTCAACATAGGTAACTAAATATATAAAAAACAGGAACGATGAAAATTAACAAAAGTTTACAAATATAGTCAAAAGAGAAACAATTTCAACACAGTTTTAGCGTCTAACAAAACATACAATTTGACAGCTGGTAAAGATTCTCTTGAACTGCATTGTAATCAGTAGGATTCATACATCATTATGCGGTTATTCTGGTTGTCATAACAACGAGAGTTGACGAAAAATTGTACGAAATTGTGAACAACCAGCATCATCAGCAGTCAAAGACGAAGATACGCTCTAATGTGAAAAGCTTCAGTAAGACAAAGTTACCTTCACAGTAGTTTATCATAATTACTACTTGAAGGGTCCACGGAAAGAACATGTCTAGTCAATTCAAATTATAGAAGGAAAAACCACCTTACTTTTAACATAATTTGCCCTAATTTTTTGAAGTACTGGAAATGTTTTTTCCGTGGACCCTTCACTTAATTCATTTCTAATAGAGAAATACCCTTGTCATCCCAACGCTTCAATAACTTAAACAAAAATTGGCATGCACTTGTCCATTATTGCCGAGTCTCAGTTACAATCCTAATGACCGACTCAATAGCATTCTAAATGTAAGCGCGCACCGCTCATTTTTCAATACCAACACCCCTCATTACGTTAATCGAAGTTGATTGGGGTGATTGATAAGCCATTCAATCATTCGTTTTCAAATAACAATGTACGTAATGGAAATACGACACGTTGTTGAAATGATAAACAATGCGATTACAAACGCAACTTAGATAAACCGGGTATCTCGCTATATATACTTGTAAGTCCTTCGCTACGTTATGTTAAGTTTGTATTTCGTCTGACAAATGATATTTGTTTTTTTCACTACCCTCACTTTATCTTAATTATGATACGTAATGCGACTAATAAATAATCGATCGTTTGTATAACTTGCAACAGATGTCAGTGGAACATGGATTTAATATATACTTATGGAAATAAATATTTTTATGAGTAATGTCGTTATTCATAAACGACCATTAAACTTTTCATTGCTTTTATTTCGTGTGTGACCTACGCATGGATGCTGGTATTTAGTCCACATAGTCATAACTTTATATAAAAAGCCAGCCCTTCTAGCGCGAGCAACGAAGTTCGTAAATTTCGGGGATTTGTCTCTAGTATTCCAACGAAGGCGGCATTAAAACGACAGAGAAAAATCTCCGAAATTTGCGGATTTCTTAGTTCGCGGTAGGGCCACTGTACGAGTAGGCCATTATCTAATTAAACTGACAAATATTGACTATCCGACATTGTGAAGTGATATTTGAACCCGAATCCTCAGCTTTCGCGGCTGATGCCGAAACCCCTTGACCATTCGATATCAAAAGGCACCGGTCGAGTTTGAAAATAAATAAGAAAGATATGTTGGTGCTGTCATTCTGGCTTCAAATGGACTCCACTACGCATATGATCTGGCATACGGCCTCAAAGCCTGTCACAGCGCTGGTCTTTCGTGGCACAGAGCCAAGAAAAAGTACTAATAGTAAATACAATTGTCAAACAAAAGCGGTGTAAATGTGTAAAAGTCGGGTATCTATAATTTAAATAAAAATAGCGTACATAGGTAGCAGACTGAAAAGTATTATAAAAGTACACATATCGTCAGGGATAGTGCAATACCGCGTAACTTAAGGTGCGTTTAAACCAAAAGAACATTCGCTGTTCTAGCGCCCGTTCTAAGAAATCAACCAATCACGTTTTGTGTACCGATCGTATTTCGTAGAGTGGGAGGTTAGAACAGCGAATGCTCTTTTAGTTTAACCGCACATTAACAAATTCAATTTAGGTTCAATTTGAGTGTCAATTGTTTCATATTTGAACTCCATCTGTTTTGGTAGTTACGTAGTATTGCACTACGAGTATCCCCGACATTATAGTATAGTTATAGGGCAATCATCATCATCACATCAGCCGAAAGATGTCCACATTGTCCACTGAAAATGGACCCTTATAGATTCATCATGCCAGAAACTGTAAGTGCTACAGTAATGAAAATTCATAAGGATAATATGTTTTGTACGAACCGCTACAAAATTATGATACTAAATACACAAAAAAAATTTGGTCGTGGACATCCACACATTATGGTATTTTTTTTTCGATGTGTAGTGGATGAATGACAAGGTCTTGTAAAATAATGTGAAAAAAAATATTTTTTCTTTTAGTGAACCATATTCGAGATATCCAGTTCTTAAAGTCGTAAAAAGTTTTAAAGTACTAACTTTCTAAAAAATCGAGGTGATGTATACGTATTTATTAAATAAATTCTAAAAACGATTTTTGGTTTGACTTTGATCTAACTATCGTTTTGAGATTTATTGAGCTGCATTATCATACCTATTTGCTGCTACGTTTGTGCGCGAGTCCGACTCGCACTTGGCCGGTATTTTATTTGGGACTGCCCGCGGTGGTCAAAAACATATGAGCAATAGATAATTATATAATAGACACTTAAAAACAGAAAACAGCCACTAGTAAACACACAAATAGACGCCCTACCATTCGAACCTGCGTACGTGTAGCTGTGGCTGTATGCTCTCATTATTGTTTCAAACTTAGCAGTAGTCTATCGCAAAAATCAAAGCAGTGGTTAATTTATTTCATTGACATATTAAACAGTTAAGGAAGATGAACACTCCGATTAGGCCTAAATGTCAGAATCTATCTATTCAGCTAAGGTATTTTTTTATGTTTCTATTCTAGAAAACGTTCTGTCTGAAACATAATCTGTCATCATAAAGAAAAAGATAAATGTGCATCGAACATATTTTGCGAAATTACATGATATGTATTCGGAAAGAGGAAATAAAGGCTCGTCAACGTACATATTGTTTTGCCACCTTCACATACTTCCGACACCAATGATATCATTACACTGCATTGTCATCCGACTCACATATTCATACGAAATTTCAGCTCAATAGGTAACCAGGAAGTGTGCCAATTTAAATTTGCGAGATATTAACTATCAGTCAAAAGTTTAAGTTCATACAACTATTTTGATACAGAATAGACTTTTTTGGCAACAAGGTAATGTAAGTAAGTAAGTAAGTATCATTTATTGCAAACCATGGTAAATACATATGTTGTTACAAGTAAGGACAGAGTTCACATGGCACCCCGGTGGAGTATGGCATTTTACTTATAGATAGAACTATAATATTATTATTACTACATAGTATAAAATAAAGTCACTTTTTCTGCCCCTATGTCCCTTTGTACGCTTAAATCTTTAAAACTACGCAACGGATTTTGATGTGATTTTTTTTAATAGGTAGAGTAATTCAAGGGGAAGGTTTTTATGTAGGTATAGTACCCGTGCGCAGCCGGGGCGGGTCGCTAGTTATTACATAAAGCTAAGTATAACAATATTTTTCTTAACTAAATTGTGTGGCAATTATGAAGCGCTACTACATCATGGCTACTATATGTTTCCAGAATTTCAGTCCATTGTGTCCAATCTTTTTAATTAATTATTACTTTCGAACAGCTCAAAGCAGGGACCGAAACCGTTATTTTCTCCATACAAAAGAGCGGTTATTATTTCGTTCTTTTTCGTTCTTCGGTACATACATTCTAAGTTGATGGAGTAATTTAAAAATATGATGTTGTTAATTACATAAATAGTATAAAATATGTTAAAATATTGGGTTATTACAAGGTTTTTGTAAAATACCGGTTCCGGTCCCTGGCTGAAAGAACTGATGCGACTGATTTAGGCAGACATACCCACGCGGAGTTCATACTAATGAAATGACCATCATAAAAGTATAAGTTAAATTAGTTACAAATGTGAAATAGTACTATAAAATTGTTCGTAATTTGTGGAAGACTAATCTCCTACGAACAAATAAAACATGGAAGCCGCACGCCATATTAAATTGCCTTTCAAAAACGGTCCTGAATTTTAGTTGACAAGTGTCACCCCCTCTTCAATGCGTCACGGTAATGAACTAATGAATTTCAATGTCAACCTATAAAAACTTAAACCGCCATTTAAAAATAGTTGTGATTAGTCCATCAAAGTTTTGATTGGCTATATTCTATAAGCATTTGTCAAAGATGTTGCGTCGACATAATGCGCGGTGAAGAAAAGCGCTATGTCCTTGCCCATTTTGGCACAATTGAACAATTGTTTTTGGGGGCATTTTTGAGCTGGGGTTAGACGTCCATGTTATTTATGGTCGCAGCTAATCTCAAATAGTCCTTAAATTAGCATGATATTGATATCAGTAGAAAAAAATATTAGGCTGTTAACACTGAGAACTCGAAACTCGATTCTGTACCGAAATCATAGTCATCTCATCAGCATCACCAACTTAAACTATTGACCGGTAGTGTAGGTGAAACTAAATAAAAGGTTCTTTATATAATAGTAAGAAAAAGGGCTACTCTATACGACTATTACTAGTTCATTACATTTCATTACAGCTTCAAAATAACACATAATCCAAAAGGATTTGATACCGAGCCCATTCTGCTTTCACGTTATTTGGCACGTGAATGTAACCTTGAATGACCCTTAATGTCGTCACAACATGGTCGATAATACAACTGAAGTGTAATAGCATTCACTGCATTTAACTTTCAGGCCGCCGTTGACATTCACCCCAAAAGTGTAGCCTAGGTTATCAGAGATATGTTATCAAAGAGATATGAAGCACAGGCTATTAGAATATGAGGTATCCATTGACTATGTGCGTCAGAGACTGCATTATGAAGTGTTTAGATTCACAAACATTAGGTACTTTTCACAACTTAATTATGTAGTAGTGTTACGTTATTTCAAACTCGTTTCAATCCAATAAACAAAAGATTAAATATTAAGATTTTGAGTGGGATGTACACCAAACCGTTTCTGGTCAAAAGAATAATTGTATGGGAAGTTTCAATAGGAATCTGCAAAATATCGTTGATCGTCTTGTGGATTTTGGTTGGTGCATACCACCCTTAGGATTACGGTTTAATCTTAAAATGTTTCCGAATTGGATTTATCCGAGTTCTAAGTTACGCGATATATTTGTAAAATATGGGGTAAGTCATCGTCAGGTTATATAAGAAAAAATACGACTCAGTTGTATAAGGCCGCACTACTCGATTATTATGTTACCATCTTTTAGATATTTATCCCTTAACCAATATCGTAAACGAGAGCTTGTTCATGTGTGGGCTTCACCAGTTTCTACAGTTGCGTATTATATATTTATGTGGTACAACTCAACTCGATTTCTTGGTAAACTCGGTATTTTTTCTTTGGTATATGACATCGAATTAGCTCTCCGAATCGCTAAACTGAAGTGGCAGTGGGCGGGGCACATTGCGCGTAGAACCGATGGCTGTTGGGGCGGGAAGGTTCTTAGCGGCCACGTACCGGAAGGCGTAGCGTGGGTAGGCCCCCCACAAGGTGGACCGATGACCTGGTGAAGGTCGCAGGAGTCCGCTGGATGCGGGTGGCGCAGGACCGGTCACTGTGGCAATCTTTGGGGGAGGCCTATGTTCAGCAGTGGACGTCTTTCGGCTGATATGATGATGATGATGATAAGAGGAATCAAATTCAATAATTTGTTAGTTTATTTCAGTAAAATCTTACAAGTAAGGATTAAACCAGCTCCGAATACAGCTGAAAACTGAAGGAGAAAAGTCAACTATTTGGACGTCAAGAACGCCTTATGAAAGTAAAATTCCAATTCGTGACAATGGTCCTTAGTGTTAATATTAGGTAATGTAATACTTATATGTGTAATATCATAATGTGTTTTGCTTCGAATAAACGATTTTCTATTCTATAAAGTAAAACTTATATCGGCTTCCTCGTGTCAATAATATTGGCGTGTGAATTTTTATGATGGAACAAATGGTGCTTAGAAGATTGCGCTATCTAGTGGGCATATGATAAGTGCAATGATGTGGGCGAGTATCTAATCAGGCATCTCATTAACGTGATAAGCCTACTAGATAGGTACACTGCGCGGGGGACATAATCATAATCAGGCACGGCGCGCGCCTATAGAGGAAACAAGTAAACAAACCAATTTGCTATCATTATGCTATATTCAAGTCCTAGACGGCTTACGGTTAGACTATTTGTATACCCTGATCAAGCCTTTGAATATCTTAGTTATTACACCAGTATTGATTAAGCTTTTCATCGTTTTTCCTCCCACATCCAAATGTTTCGATGAATAACGAATAAAAACCTTATTAATAGCTTATGTGGTTTACGGCGTTTATCGTACTATGCATCACTTTATCACTTAGAAATGGTACAATCGAAGTCAAAAATATCGTAGCAGCCAGGATGTTCACAAATATCTGAGCCCTGATAACTTATTATTAAGTACTTTTTGTATAAATAAAGGGTTTGTAAAATTTCCTGTATAATGGATAAGCTCACAAGGCCGCAACAAAACGGCTTAATTCTAAAAGTTTCGGATCAAAAGGGCTTAATTCTGAAAGTTTATGGTATAGTGACTTAATAATTAAGTTGATAAACCAATATATTTTGTGCCATAACATGTATATCAACTTACTTAAGTACTACATATCGTCGGTTGACAACCAAAACTCACTAAGGGCTGATTTTTCAATCCTCAGTTAAAAGTATCCGTCAGTAAAAAAAAAGGATAGAGCTAACATTTATTTGACAGATACTGTTAACTGGGGATTGAAAAATCAGTACTAAGTAACAAATACCTAGTTGAAATAGAGATCGTATCTCAGTTCTGATTGAATACTGACATAAGAGGTTGCTAAGAGTAGTGACAGTTTTTATAGTGAGTTTTGCTTGTCAACCGACGATTATATCAAAAAGACAGCAAGAATATCAAAATGGAAACCGTGGATTTAGGAATGATTTCACAATGTCCCTATAAGCCCTTTTGAAAAGACAACTTTTGACGACTTTTGACTCAAGTCATAACTCACCTCTGGTGCCATATAACGTTTGGTGCCCACGCGGTTGGTCGAGGGCACGTCCACGGAGTCGCTCGACACGTTGTGCCGCACCGCCAGCCCTAGATCACCAATCACACACGTGAGGTTGCTCTTCACTAGAATGTTCTTCGATTTGAGATCACGGTGGGCGATCGCTGGCTTGCCTGGGAGAGAAAACGTTTATGATTCAATAACCAAACAACAGCGAACCAAACAACGGCCCTACAGCAAACTTCGATTTTGAGGATTTGTGTCTGTCACTCTAATGACGCCTTCGATGAAGCGACAGAGACAAATAATTGAAATCTAAGTTCGCGGTATTACACCAGAGCAGTTGAAGGGTCCACGGAAATAACATATTGGCTAGCCAATTCAAATTACAGAAGGGAAAACCACCTTACGTTCAACAGAATAAGGTTACAGTTGTTCATTTGAAAATGACCTCGTTATTTGTCTATTGAAAGAAAATCTAATAGCTACCTGTATAAAGAGGGGTCTGCCATGTGAAAGATCTATTGAATGACGAGGTCTATGGTCTTAGCAATAAGTTTTGATGAAGTTCGTCCCAGCCATCCCAGCGTGTACCTAATTTCTAACAGTTTGTAGCATTCAGAGCGGCACGTTTTACGCTGGTTCGAGCGCGCTCGACTCTTTTACGATTGAAAACCATAGGGACCACGCATGGCTTTGAGATATTTTCCTGGAAATTACCATTGAATTGCAGTTACCTTTAGTGCCGACGATGTCCATATGCAGATGCGCCAAACCCGTGGCGACGCTGAGCGCCATTTTGACGAGCGTCGCCGAGTCGATGGTGCGCGCCGTTAGGAAGTCGAACAGCGAACCGTTCTCGTGGTAGTCAGTGATCAGCCACAGTTGGGTCCAAGTGCCATTGTCTGGACGAACAAATTGTTGATGTTCACTTTTTGTATCGATAAACGCAAAAATAAATAAATTGTACGAGCCAGTATTTTCCATATAACCAATGTTTGTCCGCTAATTTCATGTTTTCTTTTTAACATAACTTGAGATTACAGACATTAAATTTAATGTTATCATTATTGCAGTTTCTGGGCACTTTGCTGCGGTTCGCTGAGTAACCTGGGAATCAGTCAGCAAAACCAAAATCATTTCATACTCGTATTTACAGAAAAAATGACAATACAAAACCGCAAGAGTAGGTACATAAAATGATTTTATTATCTGCGGTTTAATGAATTAAATATCGCTATCGTTGTTTCCAAGTAAGAACGCAGAGGGGATTAAACGTAATGTGTATTTGTCATGTTGTATAGTTCTGATAATTTGATTTTCTTTATTTACTCAAAGCTGCACATAACATCGCGAACAATAACCGAAGCTAAAATACTACGTTACATTTTGACAAAATGTTTTTAATCTGTCGTTACCATACCATTGTTTTGTTTGGATCACGATATTTTTTTAATTAGCAGCCTGATTATGTAGTCGGTCTCGTAGAGCCAAGATGGCCGCTTCATACTAGGGTCCCCATACCTTTGTTTCCTCTTTAGCTGCAGTTAATCCCAGAATATGTTTAAGTAGCAGCGAAACCAGGAACACGCCTCTCGTTTTTAGAATATCGTAACGACCACGCTTTATCTCTGCATCTTACCACGTCATACTTGCATCAAGAAATCCACTACCAGGTCTTAAGGGTGAGAGAAACATGACAGATCCAGCAGCACTCCTCTCGTGACGACAATGTAGGGCAACGTGAACTTTGCCTCTAATTCGACTGCGTCATACTTGCATCAAGAATTCAAGGCATCTACTAGATCCTGGGGGTTAGAGATATATGGCTCACCCAATGGCAAGAGTTACCTTTGTTATCAGCGGCGATGAATCCTAGAATGTTTTCATGCCGCAGCATGACCCAATATTTCAGCCTCGCGGAACTAGATGCACTCCTCTCGAGACCAGAATCTCACTCTGCCTCGGACCGCGCCATACTTGCATCAAGACTTTCACTAGATCTCAGAAGTGAGAGATATACATGTGTATAGCAGAAACAATGGCAACGCTACCTTTGTTATCAGCGGCAATGAATCCTAGAATGTTCTCATGCCGCAGCATGACCGTCTGATATATCTCAGCCTCACGGAACCAGGAGCACTCCTCCCGGGACGACAATGTAGGGCAACGTGAACTTTGCCTCTAATTCGACTGCGTCATACTTGCATCAAAATCCTGGGGGTTAGAGATATGCTCACCCAATGGCAAGAGTTACCTTTGTTATCAGCGGCAATGAATCCTAGAATGTTCTCATGCCGCAGCATGACCGTCTGATATATCTCAGCCTCACGGAACCAGGAGCACTCCTCCCGGGACGAGAATATCTTGACGGCGACGTTTTCGCCCCGCCAGCGGCCTCGCCACACCTCACCGAAGCGGCCCTTGCCGATGATGTCCACCAGTTGGATCTGGCGGGCGATGGAACGCTGGACCAAAAGTGGTAGACCTGGGAGACATTTACATGTTTGGTTGGAACATTCGTTGTCTTAAACATGTATTGTGAGTCATAAGTATGAATAGATTCTAATCTGTCTTTCCTGGTCCTAATTTAAGGACTTTAAAGCCGGATTAGGTCAAGTAGGAAGTGCTATATTTAGGCAGTTAAGCGATATATTTAACTCTGCGTACCTTAGGTAATTTATCTTAAGGATTCAGCTACTCACGAATTGTTTAAACTATTGACTCACCTGACCCGGATCCAGAGGTCGTCAACTCAATCATGTCTCTTATCGTAGCCGTTCCCAATATTCCAGGTCTGGGCTCACACAACGAGTCCTCGGCAGGAAACAGTGGCCTCGAGCCGAGGCCTCTCTTCAGCATCTTGCGAGACCTCTTGGCCCACCAGAAGCTTATAGCCGCGCATATCCCCAGCACCATGAGGCCAATAATCCAGGGCACCACTTGCCACGCCGCTGCGGTCGGCGTTGAATCTTTCGGGAGATCAGAATGTTATTCGGGGTTGTTATGCCATTTCGTAGCGCATGCTCGATTTAATTATGCAAAGTGCATTAGTATCATTGAATTTATTAGTCTGACATACTAGAAACTAGGTCATTTTATTTATATACCTAATAATAAAGTGAATCAAAATCTGCTAGTTTCAATCAAAAGAACGCATGTTGTCACTTACCGTAATGTAATTCGTATCTTTATGCAAACGCATTATCAGTCTAACCGGTCCTTAAGAGTAAGCGACAAAGCATGGCTTTTTGAATGAAACTACACAAATACAAGCAAATCACGCATCTCATTTAAGGTTAATTTGTAATTAGAAAAGCTATTAAATATTGCGACTGGCCGGGACTTGCGGGCGCTATCGCTATTGATTAAATAAGCTGCGAGAGAGAATGACGCTAATCGTGTTTACCAGCTAGATTAGAGTGGGCAACAAACTAGCGTCTTGTCAGTTTCGGTTAGGCTTGTATCTCTTTCACTGTGTCTAGGAATATTTAAAGGGCAAGGGTCAAAACGTATTGCCCGATTCAATTATTTATTGTATAATTACCGTTTATCCGTGCATATTTCTAAAAAGTAACAATTCGTTGCGTACATACGCAACTTACGATTTCATACTGCATAATCTTATTTGATTTATGAAACATCGTCTTCTGCTACCTACTTAAATTCATAATAAAGATGCCAAGTATGCAAGTATGTCACTTCTGCTGGTGTACTTTTATTTTCATATCTCACGTAAAGTAAACGCAAGAATTAGAATCTGACTGTACGTGTACACCCAGGTGTGAATAGATAGCCTGATCTTTAATAAATTCCTATTCTTGAGAATAGGCCATTCTCTTTCGCAGAGTACATGAGTCAAAGGGAAGTCATTGTTCTAAGTTGTCGGAACGCGACTATAAGTGGGCCCGTCTCCGCCGCAATTACTTCGAGTACTCTCGTCAAACATTCAATCTATCAGAAAGTAGATACCATCAGCCTAAAATATAGTATAACACTTTTCGACTCTATTCCGAGGTAATTAAGTCGAAATGTGGTATACCGTGAGAAATGGAATATGTGTACCTAAAGTATCTAATCCACGGAAAAAACATGTCCAGTGCTTAAAAAAAAACTCAGGGAAAAATCACACCTTATTCTATTAAAAGTAAGGTAGTTTTTCCTTCTGTAATTTGAATTGACTAGACATGTTCTTTCCGTGGACCCTTCATATACATAGGTCCGACAGCAATTGTGTTACAAGTTTGTATTGTTTTAATATGTTATTTTACACCACAACTAGTTTTTACTGAAAAATCAGAGTTACTTTTACTACGGAAAATAAGTTTTGACTACTAGTGGTGTAAACGCGATACCACATTACGGAAAACTAGTTTTATTAACTCGTTTTGAACACCTAAGGAAATTATACAATGGAACTCTCATTAGTGCTATTTTTATATACTGTATGATATTATAGAATTCATGATTGAAATGTATGACTATCAATCAGCTTTATTAAAACTAACTAATTTAACCCTAGTTTTTAGTATGCGTCAGGTTGAAATTGGCACATATGAACATAATCGTGTTAAGTTCAAGCACGAGACATAAAAAATAACATTACCTTTGTTGCTGTAGAAAAAAAATATAATTATTGCTGCCACACATAAAAGCATGCCATGTCGTGACATATCGTCCCTACTTCGAAAAAACATTGTATCTTGTGATTAAAATAAATTGTAATAACTATGTGTTAGTTGCATTCAGTCACAGCTTTTTGTATAGTGACGTGAGGAGATACGAGGTTATTTCAAAGTCCTCAAAATTTATTTTACGTTGGTACTAATCTTTACAATTATGTTTAATGCCAAACAAAATGCGAAGCACACACCAACAAGACGAAAGCGACATTGAACAACATGCACATTTCCGATTACCAACAATTACACCCAATGGATAACTGTATATGTATTTCATTAAAACACATTAATCTATTTAATACACACATAAGAAATCTATTTACATTTCCAAGAGCAGCAGTCATTGTTTTAGTATTGGTAAATCCAGAAACTGATATCAACAAAAATGTATTTGTGTAAAGGTCTCAAGGTATCAATCGACGCGGAATCTGCTTGAGCCGGTTGAAATAAAGCTTTATATCGACAGCATAATAGCGAAATTCGATGCCGTTTCCGCCGAGCCGATAGTGCTTTGCTCTCCCGATTCCGCGTCGTTTGGTTTGGCGATCCACTAAAACCAAAGGATCAGTAAGGAGACCAACAATTAAGGTCTATTGAGATTCAATTAGTGCATAAACGAGTACTTCCAGTTAATTGACCTAAGCGCAAATGAGTTCAACTGAATTTACTTATGCAGATTACTTAAATCAAGTATTCAGCCATGGAGGTTAGAGTAATACTCAGGAATTTCTTGATAATTGCAAATAAAGGTAACCTGCCGCTATTCTAACCTACGGTCTAACCCTTAGCTCAGTGTCTAAAAACACCAGTGTCATTTGTATTGTAACATTAAGTTATACACTATATTTATCACATAACAGAATCTATACGATATGTCGTTGAAGTCTGCCGTATGAAACATATTTTAAAGTGAATTTTCTGTCGGCATTATTGAGCAATTTGCAAAGGTAGAAAATTGCTTTCAAACTATTATGGGGGAGACAAATTCGATTTGCCTAGGTCTGAATCTTGCGAAAAGAAACCGTCTATGCGGAGCTTCTTCGCTATTCCATAACATATGAAGAGTATATAAGTAAAACGAATGTAACCTGATAAAATGCACGCTGCATACCTAGTGCATTATACGCTATTGAATCAGCTGCCGGAGTAAACCTAGGTACATTATGAACAAATATCGGAACTGAGTAAAGAATATTTATACCTATTTTCCAATAGCATTTCGTTGTCATTCAAGTTTGAACAATAACAGGTTCTAATGTAAAGATAATGGCATACGTTAATAATGTTGTATTAATTTAGTGGTATTGAAACTTAGTTAGCCAGTCAAAATGAAAAATTGGTCTTTTCCTTGCTCTTATTGTTGTGTGTTCATTTTACAAATTATAAGTGATAAGATAATATAATAGTAATAAGTATAATGCGAAAATAGTAGAGTTTAAACATATTTTATGTTGATTAGATTATCGTCACAAAACTGACTTAATTACTCTTAACAACTCACGCTAATTGATTACAGATTTTTTTTTGAAAATGAGACAATGTTATGACGGTTTAATTAGCTACAAATATAAAAATTGGAAATTCGCATATAACTTTCAATTCAAAGGTCGCCGATTTAAACCCCGTCTTTAAACCCGACAAGAAAATACATATCCCCTCTATAATTGAAAGGTCAGATAGCATTATTATTTATTATGATAGTTAAGTTGCCAAGCAAACCCGTCAGTAAGCCGTGGAAAACAGCGTGTATAAATGTAAGGACGACAACCAGACAAAAATATACCTACAAATTGCGTAAGTAGGTAGGTAAAGATTCTTAGGAGGTATACCGATTCATTGACCCACCATTCTCATGCACATTTTTGTATTGAGATAAAATGAGTGACCTGAAACCTGCTTCTCTGCCTTAGAGGCGAAGCGGGAAATGTCATACGATCGCCGACATAACGATTGGCTATTTTCGTCTCATCGACGACTATATGACAATTCACTGATGAAATATCACTGAGTTATGAAAGTAATGTCATAGTAAAACACTTTCAAAACGTGGTTCAAATAATAAAAAAAATGTTATTGGCATGCGATTAGTATTAAAAAAAACATGCTAAGGAGAAAATCCGGCGATGATCACATTCGTTATACCCCAGTAATGGTCTTTCGAGACATACCTATGAAGTCGTCTGTGCATTCGCGACGGCGTCGACACCCGTCCATGCCTATATGCATCCTTTAATGTGAGCTGAGGCAGATATGTAGAATTGTCGATCATATTTATCGTGTGAACTCATTTGATCGTGTAACCCACTAACCACATATCAATGTCACTAGTACAGAACTTATACTAAATCATTATAGTTGTTTAAACTATTGAGTTTGCTACATATTTACTAAGAGCGGAAATCACACTACTAACTTATGTGCAGCTTCGCTTACACAATCGTCTTTAGATGCAGAAACACCAGGAATTGGGTACTTTATCACCTAAGCCATCGTATACCACACCATGTCGACCCCGTTCGCAACCAAAAATACAAATTGTTGTAGACATAAAAATACGTACAGAATACAGGACGTAAACAAGTCAAATGATGAGCGAAACACCTATAGCTACTAAATAGTACAAGAGCGCCAAAATGTCCCTATAAATGAATTGATGATGCTACTTATCTTATAAAATCTTTATAATGTATGTTCAATGTATGGTTTAGGTACCCCTCTGTCTACACATATCTGTATAAGTTACACGACCATACGAAGTTCATTAGAGAAAATGTAGAATTTATAATTTGGCATATCAGACTCAGCACGTTCATCTTAAACAAAGTTGCCGATTAATAAGAAAAACCGTTACATCTGCTGCCGTTACACTTGGAATTGTAAGTCCAAGGTTTAGCGATTTCCAGATGACAGGTTTTAGTTACTAAATATCATCAGTCTCATGCGCAATTCGAATTTCTTCTATTTTCGTTTGTTCCCAATGATGTAAACATTCAGGGACGTGGACAAGACAGTACAAGAGCCCTTTGTACCAATCAGGGCCTACCTGGCTCGTCGCTTCGGTTACAGAGGTCCGTAGCGCAGCAAAATACATCGCCCTCCTGACACCATATAGGCAAGTCCCCGGGCGGGAATACGGATTCCTGCTCCCAACATCTATTCAAATCAATAACATTAGAAACACGTCTAACGGGTGATCAATGCCGGTGGTCTAGAGGAAGAAATTTAGTGTAATTAGAACAGAAATCAAATTAAAAACAACTCTATTAGCCATGCACACTCGCTCCAGGGCAGCAGAGACGCAGCGCTCAACGACACCTCAGATCTCTATCAAATTCTGGTCTTTGCAAAAGTATCGGTTGAATTGGTAAATTTCAAATTAGTGTTAAAACATAGCTGCGGCCGTCCATTTAATGGATTTACATAAATCACGAAAAAAACTAAATAAAAAAATACCTAGGTGAATCTATCTCGACTATACATATAATAGTCTCTTCCAGTCTCTTTAGAGATGCAGACGGGTACGCTAGGTATTCTTGATATTGAGGTTCTATTATTATACCACGAAGAGCCTAGGCAATATTTAGACTAGGTATTGATCTTGATTTGAAATATAGGCCGAAGCGCATTGTGAGATCGCTGCGATAAATTCAGCAAACCAATATCTAGTTTATATAACAAACCAATATACGGTGTAAATTTATTAACTGAATCTAATTTCATAGTCTTAATGCCGTTTAACGAAGTAGGTAATTAACACTACTTGCAGCTTGTACATTAAAAGCATGCGAATACTTGCTAATTATCGGCATTTAAATTTAAGCACACGAAGTTTCACATTTAAATGTGTAATTCTTGCGGTTAAATTCTCTTCACTCAACGGCCTTGTGTATCGCTCCGTGTGCAAATTGATTGCAAAAATATTCGACATTTGCATGCGTTCTGAAAATAGCACAACGAAGACAGCAGGGCAAAAGGGCTGTGACACTTATAAGAAGGTCGACCTGTTCTGATATCATAATATGAATAATATCCAATGAAACAAGGTGCCCATACACCTGGTATATATATTTTAATTACTCATATTAAACTTGGATTAAAGAATTCGTCTTTCATTAAAAATTCCGATAGTCGTAAATACATACACATATACATTGGCCACAACATCTAAGTAGATGATCGTTGCAGCACATGTCGGTGGGAGTTGCTGCATCGGCGTTGGTGACTAAACAACCCAATAGCAGCGCGGCATTTCTTGCCGCAGTAAATGCACACAAATCGTGATTCTAGCGGAGGTGGTAAAGCACCACGAAACTTTTTCTGCTTTAATTCTTCCAACCAGTCATCGTCGTGCTTAGAAAGTCCAGTTTGGATGTCATGACGCCATTCGGGTCTTAAATCGGCGCGCTTCTCCCAGTTTGTGGTACATATTCCAAAACTCTTCATATCACGTTTGCAGCAGTCCTTAAACCTAAGAACTGGCCTCCCAATAGGCCTTTTGGCGTCAGCGATTTGCCCCAACATGACCTGGCGTGGCAGTCTTTCGGGATTCATCCGGTGAACATGACCTAGCCAGCGCAGTCTACGCTGCTTCAACATGGCGGTTATGCTACAACACCTCGTTATCGAAAGAACCCTCTCGTTGCTCATCTTGTCTTCCCAGGTCACTCCAAGAATAGTCCTCAGGCAGCGCATATGGAATGCATTAAGCTTGCGTTCCTGTTTAGTGTAAGTAGTCCAAGTTTCCGATGCGTACAACAATATACTTAGGACGCAGCTTTGGTATACTAGGACTTTAGTGCGGATGGTAAGTTTGTTGTTCCGCCAAACGCGTGCAAAAAGCCTTCCGAAGGTAGTAGATGCATTGCCAATCCGAGTATCTATTTCTTTATCGGTGGCCAATGAGGAAGTAGTAGTGGAGCCAAGATAGCGAAAGTGATCTACAACATTCAGCACAGTACCGTCGAGCATCACAGTAGGGGGCCGGCTTACATTTTGCACCATAACCACAGTTTTCTTAGTATTGACGCTCATAGAAAACATTTGACACGAAGCTCCAAATCTCGACACCAATTCCTGAAGTTCGGTCTCGGAGTTAGCAACCAGTGCAGCATCATCTGCATACAGAAGTTCACGCGTGATTAAATCTAAACGCTTGCGTTTCGATTTTAAAAGACTGATGTTAAATAATCTTCCATCCTTTCTAGTATGCAAATGTACTCCGACGTCGCAGTTCTTATAGGCAGACATAAGCAGTGCCGAAAAGTATATCCCAAATAGGGTAGGAGCCAGGACACATCCTTGTCGAACGCCACGATTAACGCCAAACGTTGCAGATCTCATACCATCGAACATAACAGACCCGTTCATACCATCGTGAAAAGAGCGGATAATATCCAGAAGTTTCGGGGGACAACCAATTTTACGCAACACTCCGTATAGTCCTTCCCTACTCACTGTATCAAAGGCCTTATTAAGATCCACGAATGCCATGTATAATGGTGTACGATGTTCGCGGCATTTTTCCTGCAGTTGTTTTAGAGTAAAAATCATGTCAGTAGTCGAACGGCCTGCTCTAAATCCACACTGTGACTCCGGATAGACTCTAGCAGCCAGTATCTCCAATTTCTGTAAAATCACTTTGGCAAACGCCTTTCCTGCTATGCTTAATAGTGAGATACCCCTATAATTGTTGCATTCACCTCTGTCTCCTTTACCCTTATATAGTGTAACTATGTCGGCGTCTTTCATATCTTGTGGTATAGTTCCCTCATCCCAACAGCGCTGTAAGAGAACGTACAGGGGAGATGAAACGCACCTGAGCTTCACAAGTTCTGCGGGCAAGTTATCGAGACCCGTGCTTTTACCTAGCTTAAGACTCTGAACAGCTTTGAAGAAGTCATCACCTGTAGGAGGGGTATCGAGTTCGAGCATAACAGAGAAGGAAGGCAAATCATCTAACGCCTCGGGGTGAATAGAAATCTCCTGGGTGTACAAGTTCCTGTAATGTTGTGCCCATCTTGCTAGTTCTTCTTCCTTGTTGTCAATCGGATTTCCATTGAGATCTTTAATAGCGGCACGTTTCCGTTTTTCAGGACCGATTGCACATTTTATACCCTTGTACATACCCCTGAAGTCGCCAACATCATGACTCTGCTGAATTGACTGGCATAGGTTGGCCCAGAACTCATTAGCACAGCAACGGCTGATACGCTGTACTTCCGCTTTTACTGCCTTGTAAGCGGATTGTTTGACGATATTCCTGTGGTCATTTAAGAGATCAATATAAGCAGATCTTTTCTTTTCAATTAGAGGCAGTAAAATGTGCTCATACGCAGCGAACCAGTCCGTATTGCCACTTTCCTTTCTTCCGAATACCTTTTCAGCAGCGAGTAACACTTCCCGTTTTATCAGCTGCCACATTTCTTCGCCACTTTTACAATTTTGTAGACATGAATCACTGAGTTGATCTTTTAATTGTGTCTCAAGAAGTTTGCGTTGATCCTTATCGAGCATTGCAACAGTGTTCAGTGACAGTTTTCTGGGGGTGGCCCTGGATTGATGAATTTTCTTTGGAGTAAATCGGGTTTTAGCCATTACTAAGGAATGGTCTGTGTTACAGTTGGCACTATGGTAAGAACGTGAGTTGAGAATGTGGCGTAAATC
Organism: Thaumatotibia leucotreta; assembly: GCA_025490895.1. Lineage (NCBI taxonomy): Eukaryota > Metazoa > Arthropoda > Insecta > Lepidoptera > Tortricidae > Thaumatotibia > Thaumatotibia leucotreta. The sequence continues at coordinate 107,685 of JALPQI010001929.1, forward strand.
TCTTCTTCTTGTGATAATGAAATCTATTTGATGCCAATGGCCTGAGCGTGGGTGTCTCCATGATACCTTATGCATGAGTTTATTTCTGAAGTAGGTGTTTGTCACGGCCAGGCCATATGAAGCGCAGAGTTCTAATAAGCGTTGACCATTATCATTCACGCTACCGATTCCATGAGGCCCAAGGCAGGACGGCCAGTTTTTAGATATTTGTCCTATTCTAGCATTAAAGTCACCGAGCAAAAGAAGTTGACAAATATCGTATACCTACAATACAATCGGTCGTGTAATGAAAAATGAAAAATAAAAAAAACTGTTTATTTTCAAGGATCAAAATTAGATTGCCTTAGGTACTTCTTAGCTTACCCCCTTATTTATAAACGTTTGTTAACTTAACAAGCCGCTAATAATTGTTTGTCCGTTTTGCTCTTATTGACACATTGTTAAGACCGAAAGGGACAAACAATTATTAGCGGCTTGTTAAGTTAACAAACGTTTATGCATAAGGGGGTTAATCACTGATGTCATATATACCATAGATCAAGCAAACGTATCTACTTAGCGTGTCAGATGAACTCGGTGAAATCCACTGAGTTGTCCGTCTTTAATCGCAGCTTGCAGCTTTCGGGCGTCAAATTTTGTAAGTTGAAGTGCACAAAAACATTAATAATGCCTCCTTAAGTAATATTAATTGCAACAACACAACAAAATATAAATATTCAAGGGCCTGAGACATATTTAAAATCATAGGCAAGTAACAACTTCAGTACAAAATCTGACACGCTCGGCCGAAATACAAATGAAAGAACTTGTTTCTTCTATTCAAATCTAATTCTGTGGGGTTAATCTATAACATTCTAAATTATTAGCTAAGAAGCAAAACTTTGATATAAGTGGTGTCGAGTAGCGGTGCGTCTCCGCTTGTGAGTCTTGCCCCGGTCGCTAGATACGGTTAGGAGTGTCGGAGTACCGGCAAGCGGTGCGGTTAGCATCACGGGCGCTTGCCTACCTGGCGGCTTCGGCTGCAGCTGCGGCCGCATATCGCGATTGCACATGTCTCGACTGTCACAACACTGTATCACCACGGACTCATTTTTAGCCTTCGTCGTCGAGCAACCGAAGGGGTGCTCCGGCGGTATCAGTGCTTTACGGTCCATACAGCTGCGTCGCGGGGAAGCCAGAAATCATGTTAAGTAGGTTAAAGCGAAAACCATGACACACTCGGAAAATAGTTTTTGTTAAAGACGGCACATCATTCAAAACTAACGGGCCGGCCCGGATACTTAGTAGATAGGTACATATTCTAATCAGGAAGCGATGTTAGAATTGGCATTTCAACACAAAACTTATAGGAAATGACGATGCAATTATGATTCTAATAGTACATCAAAAACAAACTCAAAATCGGCATATTCCAAGAAGTCACTCGGCCTGGAGGAGCTTACCCGTGAGAGGGGCGGACCGTTGGCTCGCTATACGCTCTTTGGAAATCACATCGGAATTGCAGAGATCGGTCTTACAGCAATAATTAGATGGACTCCTGCATACTTCCGGATGGACCGGGGGAAAGCCTTCATCAAAACAGCGTTTGGACACCTCGCTATAGGCCAACCATTACATTAAACACGTGTTACAATGCCATCTTATGCCAGTTTCTATTGAATACAGGTTTGTGTTGATATTTACTGCCAATGGTTTGTAAATTGATATAATTTTGATGAGTTTTATTCTGATATGTACCGTTGAGATCAAAACAAAATTCCAATAAAATTTTATTTCAAGTACAGTATAAGCAAGCAGCTAAGGAGTCAATTCGACTCATTTGACTGGGATGATTGACTTATTAGCTGCTGTATAAATTTGGAATAACACAACCATAGTAGACGAGTGTGTGTGTGTGTGGGAACTGACCGGTATTCGTATTTCTCTTCGCCGTCCTTGAGGGTGGTGGAGGCGAAGCAGAACCCATCGGTCTCGCAGGTCTCGTTCTGGCAGCTGGGACCTGATGTGTCGCAGTAACATTTTAATCCTGCGCAAACATAATTTATTTATTAACTGGGATTACAATAGATCTTGGACCTAGCGGCCCTAGCATATATTGTTTAACAAAAAGTCGCGTTCTGTTCGCTCTCCGCCTCTTTATGATTGTATTGTTAAATAAAAACCTGACATTTTTATTACAAATTGAGTTTTCATATAGTTATTATAATATGTATGGCACGTACTTATCATAGCCATGCCTATAAAGTAAATATTGCCTATTCTTAATTTTCGCTTATTCATATGACCAGTGGACGTCTTTCGGCTGATATAATGATGATATGAGCGGATACTTTACAAATAAGAGTCAAATGTTTTGATTCTGCTAACTTCCTGGAAAATTAATTTGCTAATTTATTTATATTATGAATATAAATTTCAGAACTCTCTTTAATATGTACAATTAATAAATAATTTGAAGTTACTGCATTTCTTTTATTCATGCCTGTTCGTGTGAAATTGATTATATCTTTTCTTACCACAAAATTGACATATTCTGAAGTTTGTTAATAATAAATTTATAATAAATGTTCAATTATCTTAGGCCGCTAATCAGACTAAAAATTAGACATTGAAATTTATTAGTTTTATACAAGTTTTAATATGTACAAAATAGATCACAGCTTTTTTTGTTAACCATATTGATCCATTTTATGCAACTTCTTTCCATTCATAAATGGTTTACATTCAATAGAGCAGCAAGCAGCCTCATAATCGGTTCTTTCAATATTATACTTTAATATTCTTAATTAAGAATAATTGTGTGATAAGACTGATAGAAGATATAATGGTATAGAAGGTACAGTAGGTGCTGAACTATTTTTACATTATATCATTGAAATGTATGTTCGTCAAATTGTTGTATTTGTGTATCATGCACCTGACAGTTTGTCAATCAAGTCTGCACTGCAGGCATACATGAATACCTTACTGCTGACAAGGTCGCATCTATCTGAATACATGTATCTCGATATTGGAAACTGTTTAAGTGACACATATTTTTCTTCTTAGTTCCACTTCACAACCAGGGGCCTATTTCTCGAAAGCTTGTAACTTGTAATGCAAGCGGAAGTCCTTATCTAATTAATAGTGTTAAAATGAGACTTTCACTTGTATTGCAAGTTACAAGCATTCGAGAAATGGGCCCCTGTACCAAATATTTTACCAAGTATTTTAAGCCAGTTCATGGTAATCTGAAATGTAACCAGATCTCCCTAATGATTAATGTAACAAGGCCAATATTCAATGGATCTGTGTAAACGTTTTTTTGAGAACAGTTTCAGAAAGTCATATTTTAAAGACAAACGGGTCTTAATCGCGTAAACTTACGTTTAATTATATCCTGATAATAAGTCTGCTGTGGCCGAGCATTTGTTGGAGTCCGGACCTAACCACTGGATTGAGCTCCATAACCCGAAAGTCCTCTCAACCGAGCGTATACATCATAGCCGAAAAGTACGTGAAGCTATAGAAATTAAGAAACATCGGAATTTTAATCAAAATGAGGGGCAAGGAATCTCGTCCGCGTGGAATCCCGTGATTTACAAATGTAAGCGTGGTGAAACATCCATTTTAAAGCCTTTGGATGTTGTGAGTGTTGTGTGTAGACCTAGTGACAACCCTAGCCTAGAAGTGAATAATCAAGATCAAGTGCGGGTAGTTCGAAAAACCCGCGCAGCTCGAAGGTGTTGATACATTCTCTCGCCAGTCTGCCTGCGACCACGGGTGTAACGTCATGCCCGAAACGTCAGGATATAATTAAACGTAAGTTTACGCGATTAAGACCCGTTTGTCTTTAAAATATGAGTGATAATCGTGAAAGTTTAAATCAATATATAGTTTCAGAAAGTGTACAGGGTAAAGAACATGAAAACATTGTAGGTACCTATTTCATATTAAGTATTATTTTTACTGAGTAGCATTTATTTTATGGATGATTAAATGACTCTGATAAATATTTATTTGGGGCATCAACAGCAATACATAAGAAATTTACAAAATATAGCTAATTAGTTTGCGCCTGCTAAGCCCACTGAAGTATGAAGTGCAAAAAAATTCACAGGTCATTATTATAACAGAGCAATATTATTATGTTAAATTTAAATGAGGTATATCAAGTTCACTTGTTACCTAAAAGTGTAAGTAGTAAATGTTTAAATACCTATTGATTGTCATTGTTGCAAAAACACAAAAATATATCACATCAACAATCTATGAAAGTCAAAATCAACAAACATGCTGTTTTGAAATTAACTGACAAGTTAGTAACATTCTCCTCACAAGTGAAAATACATCAAAAACCGAAAAATAAACAAACTACTTCAACATCGAGAAAAAAAGTTTGTACTATTTTAGCTATTTAGACTAAGAAGACTATCTTATAATGCTTATGATACTATTGTGAATAGCATATTTAGACATGAAACTATCTCCCGCATTCCTATTTTGAGATTTCACTGCAATAGTAATTTATAGTAATATGCCAGACATAACATTCTCATAGGTCTAGGAAGAGTCCGCCAATTTATCAATATTCAAGATGTTACATAATGAATTATGTCTCCCCAGTTTTAAAAATGTTAAATATTACATAGAACATTAATTTACAATTCAGCATTGCCAATGAATATATTCCAATAAGAAGTAACATGGTATTAACAATCTTACTAGATTTAGCTCATATCATATATTTGTATATATTAGTTATGAAACATTTTAGTAAAATGTTTTACCGAAGAACTCATCATACTTGTTTATTTTTGAAATACAAACAGTAGCTCTCTATCCTATTCTTTCTAAGAATATAATTATGTCTGCGCGGATATACTCTAATTATAGATTGGCCTCTTCTATTCATTCTTATTTACAAATTTAATCAAAACAAACAACATGTTACTGTGTTGGTACAAAATTTACTGAACTGTATTTAGGAATATTGTGACAATTAGAGATTAGTATACTGACACACTGATCAGATTTAGAATATGTGTGGTTTGTAGACTTAATTTATGCATGGACTTAAGGTTATTTCCGAACACGACGGGCGACTACATTATAGAGATGCATATGGCAGGCATACACGCCAATGATACTCTTAGCTCATAACTTGTTTTCTACGACGCTGCGGCGGCGTTCGTGATTGACCATAATTTCGTTAGCCTAACCTCCTTGTAGGCAATCTATAAAAACATACGTACTATTGTATAGAATACAATATTATCTTAAGAGCTTGAAAAACATTTACCTTCTACAGGGTCCAGCTTCCGATACACAGCAAATACCAGCAGCAGGAACCACTTTCGGCAATGGTAGTTATGCATGATTACATTATTTGATAGAAACATTACAATCTAATGTCCAGACACGACAAAACACATATTATTGACGCACGACAAACCAGCAATACGGCCATTGATGTCTAATAGGGACATGTCATATTAGTATATTACACATTAACTGTCACAATAATCGGCATGAGAGCGAAATTTCGCTCAATAAACACATTGACTAACAAAAATACATTTATAAAAACAACTGGTAAAATCAATGTGGAAGAATTTCCTCGATAAACGGGTCGTCTCTCCGGTGGAGTGAATGAATGAATATTATGAATACCAAACCTATCTGATATATTTCATATACATATCAATACAAATCTATATCGACGCTGGAAAGGAGAAATTGGATAAGCGACACAGTGCGTACTTTACAGGAGAGGCAAAAAACCGCCGAGAATTTAGAAAAAAAATCATTAAAATGAATTAGGAGGCCAAATCAAATCATTGAAGCATTATTTATGGACATAAATATGTTTTCTATGTGATTTTTTAATTATTTAAAGTATTCAAGTGTTATTTAAGGATTTACTGTCGCTTAAGCAAAATGATCGGAAAAAGTGATTCAGGTAAAATTATCTAACCAACACGTTGTAAAAGAAATAAGGAAGGTAAAAAAGTCCACCCGAGACTTACATAACAAATTCATCATGTTAAAATTATCTAACTGCCGATGTGGCTTATTTTATATTCGGGTAAAAATATATAAATTGAAAAAATAGCATAAATATATCAGTAAGAAATATCCACATACTTAAAATGAGAAACTATTTTAGACTTCATAGTCAGTCATTTCAATTACAAGAGTAACATTCCGTGACTAGTAAACGAATTTACTTACACGTGAAAAAAGAAAGACACTGTTTTAGGTATTTTTATAACTTTATTCCAAAAAGTAGGTAAGTATGTGAGTAAGTAATAGTTATTGTTAAGTATTAAAAACAAATATATTTTGTTTTTCTATTTGAGATCATTTCTCTTTATTTTAACCCTTAAATGCATAGTGATAGTGATACATCACTATGCATTTAAGGGTTGCATCATGCATCATGTATTTTCGACTCTATTGACAACATGTCAGAATTCAAATTAGAATAAATCTTTGTCAAGGTCATGCATTTAAGGATTAAAACATGCAAAATCAACAAGGATAACTCGTTATTGAGCCAACAATAGTTAGTACCTACCTACAAACGAGGCACTTGAAAACTAACAACCGTACCTGTTGGTATGTTTATCCATCGTATTACGTTATGATAACACTTAAAAAGTTTTAGTTAGTACCTATTTATTTTTTTCTTTTTATTTATTAAAGTTCCAAAAACATTTTATTTAACGCAGAGTAAAAATTGACAGGACAACCCCTCTGCCAAATATTTCTACATAACGTGACAAAGAATAAAATAGCAGACATTTATGTATGCAAATTGTTGCTAACTTTTTTACTGACATTTCATTCATGCAAGTTAGGATAAGTGACAGTAGTATTCTAATGTAAATTCAGGTAAAAAGGGATACCTAAGCGACATATGGTTCATAAATAAATGTAGGGGTAAAAATGGATAAACGCCAATAGTTCAGATATCATAGTTAAGTAATTTTGTCTAACCGTCTTTAATTTTAAATTAAGATAAAGGTAAAATTGTCCAAACGACATAAGAACATATAATACAGTCAGGTAGAAATAGCTAACCCACAAGTGATGATTAGTTGTTACACAGCAAAAATATCCAAGTAAAATTTAACCTGTCATGACAAATAGGTAAAATAATCCAAGATTCATTATGTTGAATTATATTTTATCTAATCTCCATTTTCTTAAAAGTTGTCAAAAACCAAGTCGTTTAGTAGTAAAAAATGAACGAAAGTTCTCTAAATCACCGATGGGATAAGCGACACAAAAGTTGTCAGATGGACACGAAACGTAGCTCATTCGACGCGGAAAAATTTGCCGATTCTAACGGTGTGTATAACTCAATATCTTCAAAAATGTCGCTTATCCAATTTCTCCTTTCCAGCGTCGATATACATCCATACCATCCATACATACACGGAACGAATGAAAACAGCAAAAATATGCAGATAAGCACACAAAGTATGAAAAGCGGACAAAATGCACAATGATATGTGATGTCAAACAAATAGGAAAAAGTAGAGGATAGCCAACTTAGACATGTTTTAAAAATAGAGCAATAGTCTTTACAGAGTATGTTTGGAACGCGAATACACGTATATGTCGTCTTACTTGAGATGCCTTCACTTTCCGCAGATAATTTATTATCAAATTATCAAAAATTTTCAAAAATTGCTTTACGTAATACTTGAACGCTCCCTAAGATATTCGGTTTCTCAAGAAGTAGGTTAGTAATAAAACTTAAGGTGCGTTTAAACCAAAAGAGCATTCGCTGTTTTAGCGCCCGTTCTACGAAATCAACCAATCACGTTTTGTGTACCGATCGAATTTCGTAGAGTGGGAGGTTAGAACAGCGAATGCTCTTTTAGTTTAACCGCACCTTTACATATACTCTGGCCAACCAGCCTGTCAGTAGAAAAGGTGGCAAATTTAATTCTGTAACTGTAAATTTTCCGCCTTTTTGTGGGCCAGAGCATGTGTAATTAAGGGTTTTGCCTACGAAGTATGTATGAATTTGTCCACTTCTTACTCACTCTCTTTCCTTCACTCTATTTATCATCATCTAGATTTGCTTTTGCTATATTTACGATTTTACATGCCAAGAGGATAACCAAAATACATAGAAACATTAGACCACTCTTTCTTAGCGTTGAAAATGTCGGAAAAAATCATCATCATTTTTTTCGGGATTTTGCAGAAACTATCAATGTCACTGTCACTGTCACTCCTTGCCATCTGTTTCAATTGACTTTTCCTCGGTGACATTGCTGTCTCCTGGTACCTATTTAATTATTTTTTATTAAGAAAATTTAATTAAATTTGCATTGGTTTAAATTTCAATATTATAGCGGAAAAATTCATTGATTTTTTCGAATAAATCCGGGAATAAACGAGGTGTTTGGAATGAAACGGAATTTAATCCGAAAATTTTCAACACTACTCTCTCTTCTGTGTTAGTTCATAAAATTATTATTACGAGAGCACGAAAGAGACACAGCTCGGCCCTAGAGGACTATACTTCCGCCGTTTCAAGTTCACCTGCCAGTCGGCTGCCACGCCAGCTGCACGTGCACGTGTGGTGCGACTAATGTGGGAAGTGGCAAAGGTGATGACCCATGTCACGTTCCAAACCAAGCACCGCGCACTCTCTCCCATGGCACCAAAGTCAGACCATCTGGGCGTTGGCGTTACTCGTCAGTGTTGCTGAGACCTGGTGGCTCAAGCGCAGAAGGAACACCAGCCGATCTGAGGGCCCTCTGGATGGTGCGCTAGCTAGTGCTAGCACGGCAGAACACATTCGATCGCACTAGATCGTGTCACTGACTTTTTTATATTTTTTTGAAACAACCAATTTGTTTTTGTTAAATATTTATTAGAGTTTTAGTTTGTAAGTAGTAACATTACTATGTATATAAATTTACATATTAGATGACATAATATATACCTAAGAAAAAAACTAATCATTTAAGAAATCAATTTGAGTTGTTTCCAAAAATATGTAGTTGGCAGCGTTATATCTCTCACGTTATACTATGCAGAAAGTTCTTCAGACCGGAGGCGGCTAGCACGTTTCCTGGCCCCTTAAAGTATGGTCAAAGGCGCCTAGCCTTCTTAAACCTAGAAATTTTATTAGCAATGTCCGCTTTAAGCTGGAGTGGCCGAATGATTTAAGCATCAGCCGCGAAGGCTGAGGACTTGGGTTCAAATCCGCCGGCGTTGGTAAGCTTAGGTAATTTTTCTTTGGTATATGGCATCTAATTTTTAAATATTCTATATTATAGAAAATTAGAGCGTTAACTGAGCTAGCGCTCTGCGATTTGAATAAATGTGCGCTTATCTAAATAAAGTCTTTAATTGTTTGGTGATGTTGGTACACAACTTATTTTGCATTTTTTGAGCTCTTGAATGTCAACCATATTCTGTATCTGTGGAATTATACGAATTTACTACAACACTACAACGCTTCAACGCTATACGTTAACGGTGAACTACTGAAGCTGAAGTACTGTACTTTTGCCGACTGTATATTTTATTTTTATACTAAATGTATAAGTTATTATAACTTACTTATTGGCTTATTGCCGGCACCTAACTGAAAACGAGTTTCAGGTCAGTAATGTTGCTGTTTTTAGTTTAATATTTGTTAGCGTACACCACGCCCTACAAGCTAGGGTGCGGTCTCGTTTTGTATTCCATGATGCGTGACCTAAAATCACACCTTTTGTTCTTATTTTCACATAAGTAGTAGTAATTTCAGTAAGTTCTTTTTGAATAAACGTTAAAATTGATGACACGCGTCACAAAATTATAATAAGTTGACGTAATTTTCTTTCTTCAACAGGTTTGTTAGACCATGTCGGCTTCTGATCATCCCTATTACTTTACAGGGAACGGAACATACAAAGCCATAAATCCTTTAGTGTCGCGAGTGGGAGATTTTACGCCATTCTATATAGCAATTGCCATTTGTTCTGTAATATTGGGGTTGATTTTGATTTTGAACGTGGTTTGCTGTTGCTCGAGATACTCGGACTACTGGCTGGATAGACACACGGGTAAGTTGATCCCTAAGCTAACCTTATCATAATACTTCAGAGGCATGTTTACGTTTCTATTATGAAAATGTGGGTCAATCACTTTTTTTTATGTTGTTATTCTATCACATCACTCCCCCTGACAACAGTGGGATATTTTGCTAGAAGAAAGTATCTTACAAGCCCTACTGTCATGGTTAGTGGGTGGCCCATCTTGGAAGGGCCCTATAAAAATAAAAAAATTCAAAGTTTTGTCAACTTTAATGCTGTTAAACTGAATTTAAAGGTCAACCAGGAGAACATATCCATGGCAATGAGTGACATAAAAAAGTGATTGACCCATGTAATTATAATAATTAAAAATCTAATAGATTCCATGCGGAAAGTAAAGGTGTTTATACATCAAACGTTTGTTCATTGTCCGAATAAACTAGTAATGTGACTATACTACTAGCACAGTAGGATATTAGTTTATCCACTAGAAAACCTTCACAATCACTTGGCTTCCCATAGATTGCTTTCTTTATGCTGCATCTGAACGTAAGCTAATTTGTTAGAAATTGAGAACATAATTTGAATAATACTGTACAATGTACATATTGATTGTAGTATAAACATATTAGCTCTCTTTTTAATAACTGTTCATGTTTATGAAGGCCTAAATCATTTCATTTTCGTGAGGAATATAACTGTAATTCATGGTTGAGTGATGTGCAAGTAATTTTTATATACACTATTAAGGTGCATTTAGACCTAACGAGCATTCACTCATTCTATCTCCACTCTACGAAATTCGTACAATACTTGAATATTGCAAACAGTGGCATGATTAGTTGATTACATTCTTAATCTTACTAAACTTGGTCACAAAATGCTAGTAGACTGTGATTTGACTATTTTTAAATTGTGCTACAATTTAATTTCAGGTAATCGCTGGATTGTGTCCATCTGGTCGGCCACTCCACACAAACAGCCTCCTCTAGACTTCACTGAGCTTGAGAACAACTACCACACTGTACAATACGTACAGCCTTACTCCACTGAATATCACGAGGAACACGGAAGAGGTGACATCCCACCATCTGTCTCTACTCAGCCGTTGACTTCATCACAAGAATACCTAGAACTTCATAAGCGAGAAAGTGACATATAATTTTTAAAACCATGGCCTTCTTAATGCTATACCCGGCTGTTGCTGTGTTGTCACTGTTCGTCCTCATGGTGATAATACTGATGCTTCGATTTGGTTCGCGTTGGTGCAAGCTAAGGCATAACACTTTGCCTGTGCATCATGCCGTAGTACAAGGGTATTGGAGGGAGGATGAAGCTTACGAACAGAAAGTTTCTTATGCGTGACAGACATGAGTCTCACTAGATTAGACATTGTTCTAATGTATATCTAAGGCACTACTAATAACTACATCATAGTGGTAACTGATCAAACTAGAATAATATGCATTTATATTAGATTTAATTATTATTTCAAATGAATTCATAGGGGATAACCCTGTTTAGGATATATTAATCAAAGCTTAGTTCTGTACCTGAAATCTATATTTTGGAATTGCTTTGTTAAGAGAATGAAATAGAATAAAAGATAATAATTTAGTGTACCCTTTGCAGTTACCACTGTGACGTCTTGACTGTCATTACTAGCTATAAATTCTGTTATGGTAACTATAACTGAGAGCCCGACTTAACTTAGTAAAAAAAACATTCACACCGTTATATCGCTAATTGCTGAAGGCCTTATTCTAAACAGGTGTGAAATTTTTAGAGAATCTGGGTGATACTGGCTCTTAGGTATAACGGACAAATTTGTAAGTATTTCTTTGATTTCCGTATACTTATGCAGTATTTTATATTATCTTTATGCACAAATAAGTGCAACTAAATGATTTATAGAAACTTTTATGAGTCACAATTTTGACATATTTTTAAGATAAGACAGCTATGTTAGTGACAGAACATTTTACATCAATGGGTCTCACCATTTTTCACTTGGGTTCACTATTTTTTGGACAAAAGTTGCTTAGTTTTATTATATAGAATATTTTATGTAGCACCATCTACTGACATGATTAATGTGTAAACCATTGAATGCCCTTGTAACTATCAAAAAAAATTTTGTTAATATTAAACTGACTTTAACGTCAACCCAGTAGGCTTAGCACAGGATTAGTGTGTCAACATGTCGACGCGAGATATACTATCCATCCCTCTTTTATTCATATAGTTATTAAAAGATGGAAAATATATCTCGCGGCGACAAACTGACATACCAATCATGTGCTAAGCATACAGGAGAATTTAAACAGCAATGAGTGAGAACCAAATGGCGTTGACCCATATACTTTAAAAATGCCATTTTATGTATTGTACCGTCCATGCCATTTAGTGCCTGAGAAACCGTACAGTTGCCAGCAGATAAAACCACAAAGTATAAAACC